>NMRB01001069.1:38160-55899 GCA_002633025.1 Notospermus geniculatus | reverse complement strand
AAGTGGTTAAACTTTCCTCTTTTGTGTGCAAAAAAGGTATCACTGACACCACATTCATTCCTTATTTCAGGCCGTCACATTTTTTTAAACTGCTGATCCTGCTAATGATAAATTTCCTGGTCCCAAATCAAGCAATGTCTGTGGGGGAATAGGCACAGCCTCCTCCCCCCCCCCCCCCAAGAAGTGGCTGAATGGGATCATTCACGAAATTGTTCTTGCCACTACTATACTGATTCATTCATAGACACTCAACCATGCTCCAAGACTTTATTTATTTACTTATGCAAAATATGACCCGACCCTGACATGCCTGATTCCCAGCACATCAGTCATCACAATATAGGTCAATCTTTTCCTGGATTCCATCCTCCCATAGCAGGGCTTTGGTCTCGCTCCTCTTCATACACTCACAAAGTTAGTGTGACTGGACGAAGAAGAGCGAGCTAAAAACCCTGCTATGGGAGGATGCTGTCGGGTCCATGGGTACATATGACGCGACGGCACGGTCATGACGGTAGCGCTGGGGGTGTGATCGGAGTGACCTCAATCATTCATTCATTTGACGACTATCGCGCAGATCGTGTTGTTCGTTTGATTGGCATCGCCTGCCTTCGGATTTTAGGAACGCACGTGCATGCTGCCGTGCAGTCTGTGGTGTGAATATTTCTGATTTTGTTGAGATAAACGTTTCTGAGGGAGCGTTTCATTTGCATTGCATGCATGCTGATCGCTCTTTTTTCAGTCTTTTCATGTTTTTGCAATTTGCGGTGGGCATGGTGGGTGCCGCAGAGCCGAAAAAAGAGGCCTTATTTCGGATTTTTTGGGATTATCATACTTCACTTCTGTTTCAAACTGTACCTGGACCTATGGTCGATACTTCTTCTTTACTTTGGCCTTGTTCCTTTACAAATGAATGAAAATAGAGAGGAAAAATCGATCAACGCTCTTTGATAGACGCTGGCTCATGGGCTGTCAGTGACTGTCAGTCAGACGAACGCAGGGTTTGACGTAACCTTTGACATTTTGGTCCAATCAATATTCAAATCTTACAAATAAGGGCATGAAGTGGGCGTGTTTTAAGTGACCACGTGAACACTTAGTGTAAATTTTACAAATATGGAACGGTGGGCGTGTTCAATTTTGTGACGTATCACCTTGCGTAAATTCAACCAATGGCATTGATGATCGGCAGTAATCATATGTAAATGAGTGAAGATATTTTTGATGACCGGCGGCTTGACACGTGCGTAAAAATGTTGACAAAACCGATGAAAGTTGACATGAATTGTTATTCAGACAGGTATGTTACTGTTTTCAACATGCATTCGCCCGTTTGAGGTAGTAGCTATGATTAAAACCTCGTTGGTTAGTTGTATTCATCGGCTGAAGATCGCTTCGTTCAGTGATTTTTTCTGCGAGCATGGCAGACAATGCGCATGCGTGAGTTTCCTATGAGTCGCTAAGCAACGCGGTGAGGTGAAAAACTCTGAATCGCGATGTCCATGATGTCAGTGATGTAAACACCATCAAAAGCTAACGATAATCCGTAGAATAAGTTGACTGTTGCCCCCAAAGCGATGTGATTATATCAATCAGGTTGTGGCCTTTCTGCCCCCACGTCAGTTTCTAATGGACTCCTTGTGAAAGCTCGGGAATCGCGCTGTGAAAGCCAGTGTATTTTGTCAAGTGATGAAAAGACGCGACGACCGACGGCCATTCCAGGTGACAGGACCGGCGGGGGCGCGCAAAAGAATGTTTTCGCTTGGGTTTTGGCGGTTTTATTCTTGATACATTCAGATAATGTTTTAAAATTCCATATGTCGGGGGGACACCCCCCGAACCCCCCGCAATTTATTGTCAAAACTCACAATTCGGGAGGTTTTCTCGTGCGTCGTTTTCCGATTTGCGAAGCACGCAGAAATGTACACACTCCTGTACAGCGCACTGCTGTAGTTTTTCTCTATCTTTCCCCATGCCATCCTATGCTCGCTTCCAGGTGGCTAACTCTATCTCGTAGCATTGGGCAGGTGCACAGCGGATTTTTTAGGGGAGGAGAGGTTTGGAAGTGTTTTCCGAAATCGGAGGACGGTAAAGAGAGAATGTACACAACTCTGCTGTACATTACACACACGCACGTGCATTAACCATTGAGTTCGCTTCGCAAAGCTGAGCTCACTATAACCATCTTTAAGGCCCGTTTCCACAGAAGCGGTAGCGTGAGCGTTTTGACGCTTTGCCCATTGTTTGGAAGCAGAGCGGCGGAAAATAACAAAAGATTTGACGCATCACGCAGCGTGAAACGCGTCTGTGGAAACGAGCCCTAAGGGCTCACTCACCAGTGGGGACGAGGCCCGATTTGTCCACCCCCAAAAATCTAGTACTTTAAACACGATTGATTTCCATCCATATATATGGTCCTATCGTGTGCCGATTTTTAATTTCTTTAAAACTAATGTCTTAGTTATTTTGTGAAGAGATAGTTTTGGAGATTTGATGAGCAAATTATCAGTGCCCTGTGCGCAAGAATACAGTGTTCATGCCTGGTCAGCTATTTATAGCTGAAAAGTAGCTCGGTCAAGGTCGACTCCTGTTCAATGGCGCGAATTATGAAGGTGAGATTTTGAAGGGCCGTAGCGAAAANTACTTCTTGCCCCAAAATAAACCACTCTCTTTGGTTCAATTTTGATTAAATTACACTGTCCAGTTTCATGTTCAAAGTTCTCCATATATCACTGTTTTGTTTCGTCAGAAATGCCACAGGATGCCAATACTGACAACGTCTTTTGGGGAAATTTCCACGGAAAATTGTGTAGAAAAATGTACACATGCTTTGAAGACGTGACGTCAACAGCGAAAAAAGTGACGTCAGTACGTCATTCGGGTCTTATACTGACTGCGCCATCTGCAGTCATGCGGGTTCCCCATTATCACAGCACGATTGTCTCCAGATTTTCATCATCGATGCATCTAATAATGATACATGACACGTTCGGAAAACACTTGACAATCACAATAGTGGTTATTTACAGTACAGGTCACGAATTGACATCCCTAAATTCGCGTAAGTCACTCGTAACTTACGCAACAACTCACGAGCTATGTTACGCGTACGTTTCGAGTAAGTCAGGGTTTTTTTCCGTACGTAACCTACGCGGTGAGTTATGTGAACAATGCGTCCAAACAATAAGGCTAATTTTCATATGAGCAGGGCCTACCTCCTTCAACTGAGGTATCCAAGAATAGTCAGAATGTATTTTATATAGAATTTCCACTGCATGTTGGTGGATTTAATGGACCGTTTTCTCAGTATCCAGCAAAAACAGGTTGGCTCTATTCATTTTGCCTATAGCATTTAACCTGGTACTACTAGAGACATCTGGTGGGAGAGAATGTTGCGCCGGTACCCCATTGCTGCCAAAACCAGGTGGTCAGTGAGACTCTTCTGCATTCACTTCATTACAAAATCAGCATGGTGTTTATGATAGTGATCGGGCAGTTATTGACGGATGAGAAGTCTCAATAACCTCCCTATCATCATTTCACCATGCTAAATGATACAGTGACCTTCTCAGTGGTTGATTCTGTTATGAATTGAATGCAGAAAATTAACAGACTCATATCACATATGAAATGCCACGACATATGTTAAGAAAGTTATGGCCTGATAAGATGTATTCCAGTTTTTGGGGGCCACCCGATATCCTATGACAGATGACCTACGGCACCAAGTCACAGGCCGATTTGATTCTTGGCATCGCCAGCACGTGGACAAAACCAAAAAGACAAAAAGTGCAATAACTCCTGAATATGACAGGGTCTTCTGAAAATTTTTATAATTGGTGCTTCCAATGAGGATACATGACACATGTAATGGGTTTTTGATTTGACTTACTTTTCAAAGACACAGAGGTCAAGTTAATTTTGTCGTTTGGTGGCACGTTTCGCAAATTCTTGGGCTATTGACCTGAAACTTGGTACACGTACAGTCATGGACATTAGTTTATCTACACCTGATACTTTGAATATTTCAAATACTACTGGGCCAATTTTACCACGGTTTGTTCCATATGAAAATATATCTTGTTGGTCATATTTCCGCATCAAAATTTTGGAACTTTGAAAATATCGCAATTATGTAATAGCGCATCAGAAAAAAACACTAAAAAACAAACTTTTTATTATGTAATATTTTTGTGATTTTTGTTGCAGATGTGATAGAGTGGAACGTTCTAAGGATTTGGGGCTTTGTTTCATCAAAATATGTTGAGTGGTTACTGAGCTATTTGAGATTATCAAAATTTTAATATTTTGAGATTTCCGAGTTTTGTAGGAAATTTTTGTGCCATTAGATAAAGCTAACCTCAGAATATGGATTTACAAAAATTTGGAACTTTTTGCCTTAACTGGGCAGAAATATTGCGTAGTTTTCAAAGTATCAAACTGTTGATATTTTGAAAAACATGCTTAACTTCTAACCAGTTTCGGCTAAACGTTCCAAAACTACATACTTCATGGTTTTTAGGTGAGCTCTCTCTACTGATATCAAAATTTTGTGAAAAATTGAAAAATCTCAAATTATCGAAATTTTGATAATCTCAAATATCACAGCAACCACTCAACAGATTTTGATGAAACAAAGTCCAGGATCCTTAGAACGTTCCACTCTATCAAAGCTGCAACAAGAGTCACAAAAAAGTTACGTAATAAAAATGTTCATCTTTAGGATTTTTTCAGGTGAGCTATTACGTAATTACGATATTTCCAAATTTTCATAATTTTGATGCAGAAATATGACCAACAAGATGTACTTTCATATGGAACAAACCGTGTTGAAATCGACCCAGAAATATTTGAAATATTCAAAGTATCAGGTGTAGATAAACTAATGTCCATGACTGTACATATAAACCCCTATGGGCAGATTCGATTCTTGGCTTGGCAACCAGGCGGCCAAAACCAAAGCTCAAAGTCCAGTAACTCATGAACTGTTGGCGTTAACTAGATTGTCTCCAAATTTTTATCATAGGTGCATATAATGAGGATACATGACAAATGTAAAGGTTTCCGATTTGACCCCACTTTTCAAGGTCACAGGGGTCAAGTTCAAAAGTTTGCCATTTTGATGGCACGTTTCGTGGCTATTTGACTTGATATCTTCTAACCTGGTGTGATTATCAAACTTTGTACCCTCTATGTGTACAGCATTTTTGCGCAGTTGGAATGCAAATAATGGTTACCAGGCAACCATCGTGGAAATTTGTCATAAATTCTCAAGCCAGAATGTTTGACCTTGAAAATTTGACCACAATAGTATTACCCTGGAACTCAAGGTTGCCGTGGAACATTTCGATTTAACATATGTTTTTCTGGTACGTTCACCCAGGTGCCTGAGCACATGGTCCACGGACCATTCCATTTGGTAATTGACGTGGATTCTGTCGAAGTCGTACACACTTGCGATATAATTTCTCTATTTCTAGTCATTGATACTACAAAAGCTAGGTGAGCACAATGGCCCTTGCTATTTCATTCTTCAAGTGAACGACAGTGTAATGATGTTGGTTGCCACTGCCATGTGATTTTGTAACAGACTGTAGTTCACCGGTAGGTGCTGCCACCTACACACGTGTCTTCAGACTATGTTCATGGCGCTTAGAATAAACAGCTACCGATGTCAATCTGAACAGAACTCAGTGGTTGTCTCCGTCATTCCAGTAACTAAAATCATTACAGACAGGTCACATCGCCACGGGATATGAAGCAGAATTATTGTAGTCCCACTTTCTTTTCAGTTCCACCTAAAACGCCAGTGTTGTCGGGTTTTGAGCCTGCTGTCATCGGATCAAAACGTGAACTCGTCTGTGATGCGTATCAACCTGGCGCTGGAACAATCTCATATAGATGGTACAAGTATTCAACAAGCAAAGGTATAGAGGACTGGGAGAGTAAAGGTCCAATTGGTACAAGTCAGAAGTATGTCTTTAATCCAGTCAGGGAGGAGCATGTGTTTCACCAGGGTGTTCAGCAAGAGTTGACAAGTGGAAAGTACAAGTGTAAAGCGAGTAATTCTGCCGGAAGAAGAGAGAGTGAATGGGGCGATCTGTACGTGTATGAATCATGTAAGTTCAATGTCTTACCATTAAGGCCAGGTTCACACTGCGAGCGAAACGGCGAAGCGAAGCGATGTGGTGAAAAAGATCTGGGAGCATGACAATGGCCTGTAACGCTACAGGACAATGGAAATTCGCTTCGCTTCGCCATTTCGCTCGCAGTGTGTTCCTACCCTTAGGCGATTTTCATGTCATAAGGTAAGTTGACACTTTGCTGCGAAAGAGTAACAATTTATATTAGAAAAAAAAAAGACAGCAAAATGATTCAAACACAGAGCATAATATCGTCGACTAAGTTTCAATTTTGGCCACCTGGTGGTCATGCCAAGTATACAATCAGGCCGAAACATGGGGTATTAGATCATCTGAGCTAATGGTATTTCAGATCAATAAACCTAGTGATTACAGAACGTGCCCTGCTAACAATGGACCTACAAAGACGACGGACGACAGACGCTGCAACATGACCGTACAATCTCACCCGTTGCGTTAAAATGGAATACTAGTATGTTTCCCCTTCTCTCTTTGCGTAAGAAAATTTAAAATTTGGTCAATTTCAGGTTCCCAGCACGAAGTCAGCGTCGCACCTTCACATCCTGCCATTGGAAGCACATTTTTTCTCAACTGCAACATCCCGAATCCGAGTGGAAAAGAGGTTGTGTGGGTAAAAATTAGGGATGCATCATCCGATGCAAATACTGTCTTAGAAACGAAGGACGGAAAATGTCACACTCAACCCAACACACGTTACAGCTGGAGTAATTGCCGTATTTCAAACCATGCATCTAAAACCTTCACCCTGAAAGTGACTCATGCTGATAGGCAAGATTTCGTTTATTGGTACTGCTGGGATACTGGTCTCCCGTGTGTAAGCCGTCCACTGAAGATAGTTCTCCAAGGTATTCATCATTTTAACTACAATCAGTCTTGCAATACGGCAGTCTGAATGATTTTCAGTTAATAGAGAGGATGCGCAGCTTTCCGACTCCCGACTTCAACTACCAGAATGAATATGCAGTCGGCTGTGGACATCCTTGATAAAAACGATTTGATAGACGTTTGCAAATCGTAAAATGCCATAACTTTGTGGCAGAATAATTTTGACTCGTAATCGGAAGTGCGCATAAATCGCAAATATCATAGTCGTGTCTCAAAGTCGTAACGACTAGGATTACGACTTCAATATTCATTATTTATCCGCACTTCCGATTTATAAGGCTAATTTTTTTCTGCCTTCAATTTATGGTGTTTGACGAATTGAAAACTTCTATCAAATCGTTTTTATCAAGGATGTCCATAGCGGACTGCAATTCATTCTCGTAGTTGAATTTGGAGTCGGAGTCGGAAAGCTGCGCATCCTCTCTAATCTTCTAACATATTGTGATGACTTGAGGATGCACCGCAGTTCAGTGCGTGCTCTCTGTACGTGTGTCGTGTGCATTTGGTGTTACAGTGCATGCATGTGTGTGTGCCGGTGTGGGCGTGGCGATTGGCTTACTGATCCTGTCTATTTATTGTTGTTTCAAGCTGCGAATGCAACTTCGTCGATTCTTCACACGGAGAGTTCTTCATTTGTCGTCATATTCATGGTTGTCATGATTTGTCTTTGGCCTGAGTGGCATTGTTTTTGTGGGCCGCGGCCCACGGTTGCGAATTGGCATGTTTCCGCATTCATGGCGTTGGCATGTTGCCAATCGCTGTTCTGTTGTGGTCGTGACGTCACCGTGTTCCGTATTACGCCACTCAACGTTTCGTCTGCGCGGCGCTGCATTCAAAATCTAGATCGATACCATGACGTCAACCTTAAGGGCGTTATTCGCTAGTGGTTGTATTTGGCGCATAAATTATGTTAATGAATGTCGAACCTTATTAGGAAGTTTTAGAATCTAATCTTCAGGTCTAGAGTGTACAATTTGATAATATTGTGGGCCGTGTAGTATTTCATCTCCAGGAACCCGGACTACTTTGATCCTCGGGGGTATAAAAGCTGAGTCGCACATCATTCTTGGCGCAACATCCCAGAGGCAGTGGTCTCCGCCTGTCATGATTTTCGCTCTTCGTCGTGAAGAATTTCACCGTTGAACTGAACGCTCGCCAAGTCTTGTGAATTCTAATCTTGTTTGAAGACCAACTCCCTTATTAAGGTAGAACCGTAATTGCCGGGATTCTTTTACCAATTTTTGTTGTTAAATTTCTACCCACTCCACGGCTCCGCTGCACACTATTCGCCCGTCTGCACGCGCCACGGCTCTGGATTGGAAGACCCATTACACATGCATTACAAACCTACTAAGTGATCTGATTCCTTACCAATATGCTGTATATTTATGATTTCATGATGTCTCATGCGCCAATCGAGCGTGTGAAATAAAAGATTTGAATTATACTTTTGAGTTACTCAGATTCCTTATTCTTTCTATTCTTCCTGCCATAGGCCTATAAGTCAAAATAGCGTGACAATATCATAAGAAACACAGTTAGTTTACCAGTGAGAAAAGATATCTCTACACAAGGTGGGCCTACTTATCATCCCGCCGCATTTAATCTATTTAACCTAGTATCAGTATGAGTGATAGAAGGCAATAGTTAGAATGATAAAGGACTGATTTTCCAAATGGTATCATCTAGTAAAAAATCCAAAAATTAGCTCTTGATAGCAGTGAAGCCATGCTCATACTGGGATGATATATTTGAAAATCAGTCCTTGTCAAGGAAATACATCACTTTCAGTCCTTCCCAGATGGTTGTTAAAGCTGAACTTAATAGAGGCTTCGTGGCGCGTACAGAAAGAGGTTGGCGAATCGATCAGAGGGTTGTGGGTTCGAATCTCGGTGCCGTCACAGATTATTTTTCATTTTTTCTCATTTGGCAGCTGTGCTGAGATCTTCTCTGTTCAAGAGCGTGGTGCCAAGTAAAACCAACTGTGACCGTCCGACAGGGTGTATCGTTTTCAGAGGTAGTTTGGAAGTGCCTTGTGGCTCGTAATTTCTACCTCTGCCGCTTGGGGTTCATATCTATTAAGTTCAGCTTTAATGTCTTCACTTTCAGTACTGGTAGGCATGCCACGAATCGTCGGATTTCCATCTGGACCAGTGTTGGTTGGTACAAAGCAGAACCTGAAGTGTGTGGCCTCACCACCTGGTGATACATATGACTGGTACAAGGATAATACCAAGCTGACGACATCTGCAAGTTATGACTTGCACGTCTTGAAGAACAGTACAGGGATCTATGCATGTACGGCGAAGAAAGGAAATGTTTTGTCGGCAAGTCGGGGCACGACACTAACAGTTTACTGTAAGTATACAGGTCGTGCGTCATGAACTGGTCCTCAAAAAGGCTGGATTCGTACACAGAATTTGCTAAATATGCTTTCCTTTCCTCAATATTTGTCCAGCTTATGCTTAGCCTTATGTTTATTTTGTTTGGTATCATTGTTAACCGGCCATGTCGATTTAGAGGAATCAGACAGTCGGGCATGAAATCATTATAAGAAGTATAAATTATATAAGGTATATATTATAATTGACGGTCGCATTTTAAGTTCGACCGCCAACTCCTCCGTGGTTTCTGATCGAAATGGCACCATTTTCACAGGGAATGTTGAGAATGACATGGGGGTGTTCCTGAAGCGGTGCCAAATATTGTTTTACCCCTTGGCGAATAAAATGCATGAAGAAACTTATACGATTTACAATTAGACTGGTTCCCATTTTTGCCATTCCACTCCCACTGGCGCTCCTATTCCGCTATATAATTCAATTCAAATTCAATTTATTACTCAAAAAAACTACATGATACACCATAGTATGTGAAGGAACAATATTAATTTACCAGGCAGGATTATACAGGTGGCAGATAAATTATACAAAATTTTTTTTCAACAATTGTACTGTGTATATTTTTGTGAGGATAGGCAGTGGAACAGAGAGTCAGCAAATAGGATATGAATGTTTTGAAAGTGACCTTTTTTAACTTAATGAACAGGGGCCTGTTTCATAAAGTGACCTTAAGCTAATGGTACCTTTAACCAAATGGAAAATGCCTTGATACATTGGTACCATTAGTTTAAATTCACTTTATGAAACAGGCAAGCTTCTTCAGTTTATTAAACGTATTAGTATTAGTATTAGTATTCATCAATTCTTGAAACTTTATCGTGTTGGGATTTGTCCAAAAATAAGGGCTAAGATATTGTAGAATATAATGGAATTCGTCTCGGTCAGCAATATCACATCAACTGTACAAAGGTTACATTTGCCCACGATGTCTTCCAGGCCTGCATTTCTAGCAACAATAGAGACCTTAAGATCCGTCACGTCGCCGTCCCCGTCCCCGTCGTGATTCCCATTTCTGCGATCTACGTCATCAATTGGTGGGGATCGGCGCGCCATCTTTCGTTTTGCGGACGAACTGAGTATCGTGGAAGTCAATTTTCTTAAGCGCTTTTTCACGAGGCGGTCCGAACCTCGCCACGCCGTCACGTTGTTTGCCCGCGATGGAGACGGGAACGGCGACGTGACGGATCTTAAGGTCTCTACTAATGGCAAGTCTTAGCCTGCCTGTACTTAGTATAGTGGAACAGTCGCAAGTGCGATGTACGAGGTCAGGACATGACGACTGATTGGATCCTCCTAGTTTTACAGAGTTGATGAATATTTGCGATGTCCGCGCAGCGCGTATATCACCAGCGAGAGATCAGGGCCCATGTTCCCGAAGACATCGTTAAGCCTCGCTTATGTCGCCCTTACGTACAGACAGAACTAGTTGGCAACTGATAATCGGCGCGTAGTTGGAACTAATCAGTCACTACTACTAGGTGACATAAGCTCTCGGGCGTCAGCGAGTAACTAGTTGCAAACTACAAATATCCAGATCCAGAAAATCGCACGTGTTCAATTTCAACACGTTTCACTTGAAATCAAAAGAAATCAGTGTCGACATAAGCACTCAAAAGACGGCGATAAACTAGTTCCAGGTAGTTGCGACCGATCGGTATTTTTCAAGTCGGTGGCGACATAAGTTATCAGTTGCAACTTGTTGACGCTATTTCTATCACAGCGTAGGGCGACATAAGCGAGGCTTTAGGTTAACGATTTCGCTAAAAGTGGGAAAATGCATAGCGTAACGACATCGTTAACCTAACGACGGCTTCGGGAACATGGGTCCAGATTAGTTGCTTCCAGTCGCAAGTGCGATGTAGGCCTACTCCTGGCTTTAGATTGAATAGTCTTAAGGCAGGGAAAGAAGGTTTAAAGATTTGAAGAGAGGTATAGTTATATAGGAAATGAGGTGCACTGTCCGTCTGATACATTTAGGGTCGTATTCATAAAGCGGTTATATCGTTAAAACCGTTAAAACCGCCGTTAAAACCATCTAGTGATAGAACCGCTTTATGAATACGACCCTTAGTGTACAAGGAAGTTAAAAGGCTTGGTCTATTTCAAAATATTTGAGATTTCAGAAAAAAGAACTAAGAAAAGTTGGTGAAACTGACTGAAACTAGCCCTTAAAGGACCACAGTATTGCTTCCCAATCCTGCGTTACACCTACCCGCGTTAAGGGAGACCTCTATTGACGACTTGGTAAACCACGCATGTTACTGCGTGCATTGTCGTGTAATCATACATTCTCCAACACTGGGGCGAAAGGCTTAACTACAGTATTGGAGAATGGTGACGGTGGCGCCAGCTGTCGACAGAAAGTGGCAATACCGTGGTGCTCTAAAATGACGAATATTTGCTCGTTATGACAGATAAGCCAGACTCGGTGGTTGTATCCTCTGGGAAGACATCGTCACATGTTGGAGAGAAGGACAAATTCACATGTAAGGCAACAGGAGGCAAGCCCAAACCGACCCTGAAGATCTACTTTAAGAGGTCAGGTGGTAAAGCACTAGAGGTCAGTCAAGGCCAAGAGAGGGTGCGGGTGATGGTTAAAGAAGACAACCAGGCTGAGTACTATTGTGAGGCTACAGTTCCTGGATATTCCGCTTTGACGATGAGATCAACCTCTAAAACATACAGCGTTACATGTACGTACAGTATACATGTATCTTCCTTGTTGTAAGGTCATAGTTGACCTTGTTTTGTTCTTCCTTGCGATCACAAAAGGGGATGTAAAGTTAAGAGATCAGGCCCCATATTCATAAACCCTTGCTAGCTTACATGTAGTCGGTTGCTAGTTTGTACATTGGTCTGTACAAGGTTGGCATTTTAGCAAGTAACTAAACCTCGCAAGGATTTATGAATATGGGCCCAGATTACCTAGTCATTTTGTTAGCATTAATCACATGTAAAAGTGAGATAAAAAGTGCACAGGATAATACTTTGGATAGTGTTCTTCGCAATGGTGTCAAGAAAATTTGTATGTTACGTAACGGACTAATAAAACAATAGACTTTTTTCAAAAATGTACAAAAGAACAAGCAAAACCAAAAATAAGCAAGAATTCAAGACGCACACATGTGGGCAACTTTGTAAATTATCTTCATTGGTCATCAGGGTCAGCAACAGAGTTGAAGATGGTAAACAAGCCAAACGCGCCTATCGCAAGTGGTGGTAAAGTAAGAATACAGTGTCAAACTGACAGCAGTAATTCCCAGTCATTTGAAGCTATATCCTGGTATAGGAATAACCAGCAGATCACAGCTAATGTCACAACAGACACACGACGAGCCTCAGATGGCGGCACAATTTACATCAGTCGGCTGACATTCACGGCAAGAAAGGAAGATAACCAGGCCAAGTATGAGTGCAAGATAAATGATCAAACAAACTTGAAAAAACAAATGACCATCACAGTATATTGTGAGTATGATTTTCCCCTCGTTCATTTCCTTTAGCGAATATCAGGTGTCCCAAAGAAGCCATATTTTTTAAACATTGATATCTCCCTGAGGTAATACTGAAAACATCATAAAAATGTACTGAAACAAATGTCGTGCTAAGACAAAGAGACGGCGTAAATGTTTATTTATATGAAATTTACGTCATCTCTATATTAGGCTTACTGCGTAACCTTTTCATAAGATTTTCATACAATAGAGACTTTCGGCAACGTCAAATTTCCCTCCCGTATGACGTATCCCTATGGATTTTGACGTGACGTCATCAGTTTGTGACGTCTCGGCGAAGCGTGATACGTCATACGGACACGGAATCACGCATGAATCCTATTTCATACAGGGGGCTGTACGTATGGTTTCGATCAAATTAAACTTGCATTTTTAGACAGATTGATAGTTGTATTTTAGATTGCATTAAATAAACTTCGTCCTGCAATTATAATTTTGTTGAGAGATTTGGAGGCGTTTTTAATTGCTGCGAAATTCGTCGTGTGTAGGCCTAAAGCCGGCCGCACACGAGTGCAATTTTGCCTCCAACTATGGAGATTTTTGCCTCCTACGTGCAAATGTCATCGTGTGCGGTGGTCGGAGGCGGAGGCGGAGACGGATTTTTTACCTCAAACGCAGATCAAACATGACGGAATTACGTCACGCCGCATCTACCGGAGACAAATTTGCAATCGTGCGCACCGTGTGCGGTGACAGGATGCTGAGACAAAAAACTCCTGTGGCGGTAACGTCGGAGACAAAATTGCACTCGTGTGCGGCAGGTATTAACCCTATGCTTGCGTTTTATTACCAATCCGAAGCCCTGATTTGCCCTGACCCAATATTTTAACTACCCTAGGGCTAGGCCTATAGCAAGGCCTAGGCCTAGCTAGGCTAGGCCTCCCAGCAGTAGGCCTAGGCATAGCTAGGCCTGCCAAGATGAAGTTACCATAGGTCTCCAAGATGAAGATACCATAGGCCTACCACCTAAGTAGGCCTAGGCCAATTCATTTCTTTTTCTTGTTTATAGCCTAGGCATAGGGTGGCCTAAGGCCTAAGACCTAGGCTAATCCATTTTTGTTTCATGTTTTTGTCTAGGGTACCGGTAGGCCTAGCCTATGCCTGGCTGCCTAGTTTGGGTTTGGTATTATACTTGCATTGCAATTTTGCAGATCATCATTCTCATAGGGAGGGAACGCTCGATCGATCGCTCTGCCGAAAGTAAATTTGATACGCGCCTAACGTATCCGTGTCCGTATCATCGATACGTCATTTTCATACGGATACGTCATACGTCATGGCGTTGCCGAAAGTCTCTAATATTATTTGGGATTGTAGCCCACGTAAGGAGGTACCGAAGTTCGAAAAGTGGGATTTTTTTTGGGACAACCAATGTACAGCCCAATATTCATAAAGAGAAGGAAATGCTTTCATCACGAACTCGAGTTACTGTCCAAAACAGCCGTTGAAGGGTTAACTTCGAAGTTATTCATGCCGCTTCGTTTAAGGGGGCGGGGCTGCCAAATAGTCCATTCCGTATCCTGGCGTTTCTCTCTCCCAGTGGCTGGCGTATATCTTCAATACTTATTGTGCGCAAAGCATCCAGTCCGTTTGCCCCGAGTTTTCCGGATACGACAACGCTGAAGTCCGTTTGATAGATTTTTTACGGACCTGAATCGGACAAATTCCGTGTGCCAATGAACCTTGCTTAAAGCTGCCTTTTAGTTGACACGCGGTAAGCGGAATGCGGAAATGGAAGGCGGAATAGACATTTGTTCACTCCAAGCCATTTCCAATTCATCCATTTATCTGCACGCGGTAAGCTGCGTTTACCAGACATCCGGAATGCGGTATAAGGACGCGGCGGAAGCGATATGTTGTATGCGAAAATGCATTGCATTTTCCGCATTCCGCGTGTCAGCTAAACGTAGCTTAAAGCGGGACGGCGGAACGCGAAAAGACCGGTCACTTGGTGTAGCGATTTTTCCGAGTGGAATAAAAATCCACGCCCTATGGAGCACCGTGATTGGACAGGGGCGGACCAAACTTGTGCAATGCTTACAAAAACAGAAGTGATACCGCGTGCAGATAAATGGAACACGCGGAATGTTTACCGCGTTCCGTTTCCGCGATCCGCATTCCGCTTACCGCGTGTCAGCTAACTGAGCATAGGTGCAACCATTATTCTTTCAGACAAAGCTCAATGGGATCCACGCTTTCCCAAGGTTGAAACGGTCTCCGTCAAACCATTAGGCTACATGATATTCTCCCTACATGTGGTTGCGAATCCGCTGCCAACAAGTGTATCCTGGTACATGTATGATCAACGCAGGCATCGGGTGACCGATCGAGGATTCCATGCTTCAAAAGTCAATTCTAGGACTTACATCTTGTTCAAGGAAACTGTAACTTTGGATGATTACGGGAAGTACTATGCGAAAGTACTTAGCGATGTCGGGATGTCAATATTCAGGTTTGAATTGAAGAAACGAGGTACGCGTTTTTTTCTCTGCAGATCCAGACCATAGTTAACTCAAATTTCGCCGCTGAGGCTGGCAAAAAATGAGTCATATCAGCCTGGTCAGGCTCAGTTGTAACCAAAACAACAAAAGTTCAGACGTTCAGACTTGTCAGAGCGGGTCACGCACTACCGTTTGAACATCAAAATAATTATACCTTTCCCGATATTCATCGGCCAGCGCTCGAACTACATGTAAGTTTTCCTCTCTGCACAAGAATTCAAAAATTGTGGTCAATCGTGGCCATCCCTTTTGTATGGCAGTGGAAGGGCCTGAAGATTTCTGCTTAGGCGTCATCACTGAACACTGAGCGCAGTATTTCTGAAAGGGTGCATAACAGGTGTAGAACTACTTTTTTTCGTTGAGAGCAAAAAATCGATAGCCTGCATTAAGAACGATAGAGATCGTTTACGGAGAAGCGACGTCCATTAAAATGAATACCGCGTATGATTTCATATTCTAATATTATACGGTATTGTAATATGACGACTTCATTTGCAGTCGCTCCAAATTCAACATTGACACATGTTATACGGCAAGGGACCAGAATGACGGCAAGATGGACACACCTCCACTATTCTTACACGAAACTTCTAATCAAATACTGTTGCCAGGATAATCTTGATATATGTCACTATTACGTAGTGGCAAATCAGACAGCTACTGAGGCCAGGTTTTTGATTGAGGGGTCGGCCATGGTGAAGTGTGTTCTCGTCTTGTATTTGGAGGTTTTTGATGGACCAGATCTCGTGCTCCGGTCAACACCTGCTGCAGAAAGTAAAGAAGGGGACAACAATAATGGGGTGAAAGTCTGTCCAACAAAAGGAGATGGGACCAACATGTGGATAATAATCGGTATGACAGCTGCCTTCATTATGATCGTGGCTGCCATCGTTACGATTTTCATCCTGCACAGACAGAACAAAGCTTGTTTCTCAGGTAAGGTCAAAGGAAATTGGCGCTGTAAATTCGCCTTCTCTCTTCACAATAGACGCCCTGGTAGGTGCAGCGCAGTTGCCGCAACCCTAGTCATAATCAATAGGACAACAAATAACTTGTCTCCCCCAAGAATACCTTTACGGATTAAGCGGCACCATTAAAATGGACTCTAGCGAGAGCAAGACCCTTAATGCTGTGAGATCTCACCGCCTGTAGTAGCTTGGTATACTCATTTCGGCCATTGTTATTACCATATGAAAGAAAGTCTCCGGGAGCATTCTTTCCCCGCGAAGCCTTTGTGAAAGAAAGCTAAGAAAAAATCAGCCGTATTCATGTTGAACACACATAACTCGATATATCCAGAATTTTGAGTTTTTTTTTTCAATGCTGAATTTG
Source organism: Notospermus geniculatus (assembly GCA_002633025.1). NCBI lineage: Eukaryota > Metazoa > Nemertea > Pilidiophora > Heteronemertea > Lineidae > Notospermus > Notospermus geniculatus. The sequence continues at coordinate 39,100 of NMRB01001069.1, read as the reverse complement.
TACATAGTTCTGGAGAAAATGTATATCATGATCTGGTCTCACCAGAGAATCACGGTTTACCGTGATGGTGTAGACTGGTTAATCAATACTGTCCATTTTTCCTCTCAGGTTCAAGAAACCGACAAAGTGATCCGCCGCTTAGGATTCATTCAGCCGCAAACCAAACAAGAATGGAATCGATCTATGAAAACGTGAACCCAGTATTCGCCGGTAGGTTAAGATGGATCAGGATTGAGCGAAAGTCCCAATTGCAACAATATTCAGCCCATAACTGAGTTCTTTGGAAACCTTGTACACACTCGAAGAGTCACGATGTCCACTCATTTCTCAATTTGTCCTTGATTTCCAAATGGAAATTGACATCTCCTGTGCCTTCCAAAGACGAGACAGGCAGCGAAAGGTAATAAAGAAGCTGCAGCGGTGATTGAAAATGCCCATCACATCTTTTTTGCAGCATGCTTTGCTTCTCTCACCTAAGTTACTGTATGTTTTATTTGCAGCCGGAGATGCTGGCATCTCAACTGCCGAGACCAAGGCACATGACCTTCAAAATGAGGAACCTGAATATATAAATGTTACTTCTGCAGTTTCGCGCAAAAAAGGTACATGTACTTGACGCAAGGGCCCAACGTGCCGCGTAGCGGCCAACAGCGAAGCTAGCCAAAGACTTGTCACGGGTCAATCAATAGAACTGGACTCATAGGAAATATGCACCTAATGTCCAGATGGAATATACCGGACGGTTGGTTCACGTTTTTAGTGACTGTGAACGTAGATGGGTACATTATGTAGCGATACGCTGACAGATTTGCTGGGGACTTGCTCTGTGGATGTTGTAAAATGCGATTTTTGGAAGATTATTCTGATTTGCAACGTCATTTTTAATTAACATAAAAATATGTTGAGTAGCTGGGATATGTTTATAAACATTTATTGAGCA
>NMRB01001069.1:24291-36277 GCA_002633025.1 Notospermus geniculatus | reverse complement strand
ATACTTAAGGAAGGTTTCTCAAATGTAGGCTGCATGTACATGAACATGACTGCAGGCAATGCTGTAATGCACATTTTAGTATGTTAGGAACTGTGTAAAATGGCTATTAACGGTGGAAAACAAAAAAGAGGTTACCAAATTTGTAAAACAGAAAGAGGATACATGTCTGTCAAATCAAAATCCTTGGCACAGTTCAATGTTATCCCACCCTAGCCTAGCACATAATTTCCCCGGCCTATTTGGCCAGCATGCATTAAAAAACAGCATGGATAGCATATTCCAACCTGTGCCTGCCACAACTGTGAAGTTAAGGAGTCAGTTAAGGGAACTGTTACCACACTTAGAGTTAAGGGTGATTTTGAGGCTTTCACTATTCCAAAGTAGCTTTCTGCATTCTCCCTTAAGTCAAGATTTCCACTTTAGTGGTGGTTTGAGGGAATCCCTTGGGATTTTCATAAGTAGTTTTATGCATATGGCCCCTGGATCCAAGCAATAGACAGTTTGCGAAATTAGCGGTCGCCATTTTTTTTGGAGATTTTGCCATGGGTTTTTTCAATGGGATTTTGCACAGTCAGAGACGTTCAAAAAAAGAAAGGTCATACAGTAAGCCACTAGAATTGCATAAAGATATTTTAGCAAGCAAGCAGCTAATAAAATATATTCGAAATATATTTGAAAAAGTTCGAAAATTCGGCGAAATTTCAAAAGAAATGGCGGCCGCTATTAAATAGACAGATTGCCAAAGTCGGGACGGCCATGTTCGACCAAAAGGCAATAACAAACACTGAATGTACAGTGAATGTACACCATTGATATACAACATGTTTTAAAACCTGCAATTTACACAAAATTTAAAAAATTAAAAATTTACATGAAAAGTTACAAAATAAACACCTCCTCAGCAGTGCTACAGGTGTTATGAACCGTGCCCAGGCCCACAAAAAGTTTTAAAAGACTTTTTTATATGCCTTTTTATGCCAAAACTCAGCTCCAGGTGTGTTGGTCCTATCCCACAGTGTGGAATCATGATGATTCACAAACCTGGACCCAAGGTTGGTTAAGCAACAAAAGTCTGTTTTTTCTTTTCTGAATTACTATTTTTACCAGAAGTAAGCCAAGGCTTAGTGCATATTAATGTATTATTACTGATGGTTATGTTGTCTGAGACATTTTCATGGCAAACTTTTATGTTTTTGCACATTTTAAAACATGCTGTACATCAATCGATTGTATACATTTACTGTACATTCAGTGTTTGTTATTGCCTTTTGGTCCAACATGGCCGACTTTGGCAATCTGTCTATTTCGCAAAATGTATATATGAAAATGTACAACAACAACAACAGCTTCCCCTTTAAGCGGCCTATCCACGTGCAATATTATTGCACAATATGAGGATCAAAATGGGCAATATTATTGCCAATCTTTCTCCCATCAATTATGCCAGAAGCACATGACACCCATTATTTGTGGGCCCCATATTGTGCAATAATATAGATACCTTACCAAAGTCGGCCATTTTTTCCCAGAGGGTAATAACAAACACTGAATGTACAGTGAATGTACACCATTGATGTACAGCATGTTTTAAAACCTGCACAAAACTCCCATGAGAAGTTCCAAAATGAACACCTGCTCAGCAATGCTACATATGTGATGCAATGTGCCCAGGCTGAAATTTGTGCAGATATTTCACGCAAACATTTTTAAAAGACTTTTATCATACCCTGTTGAGGACAAACCTCAGCTCCAGGTTTCCAGGCTCCTATCCCACAGTGTGAAACATGATGATTCATAAACCTGTACCCAAGGTTGGTTAAGAAATAAAAGTCTGTTTTTTCTTTCCTGAATTACTATTTTGCCAAAAGTAAGCCAAGGCTCAGTGCATATTAATGTAATATTACTGATGGTTATGGTATGTGAGACATTTTCATGCAAGTTTTTAATGTTTTTGCAGATTTTAAAACATGCTGTACATCAATGGTGTACATTCACTGCACATTCAGTGTTTGTTATTACCCTCTGAGATAAAATGGCCGACTTTCGCAAGGTGTCTATTGTACCGTGGAAAAACCGCTTAAAGCCTAGTTTATACTTCGACGCACGACCATCGGCGTCCGACGCGCGATCAAAATCTGGACGCCGACATAATGAAGTAGGCTTATGTCGGCGTACAGATTTTGATCGTGCGTCGGACGCCGATGGTCCTGCGTCGAAGTATAAACTAGGCTTTAGGCTTAGGCGAAGTAAATCACACTGAGTCACAGCCATGAAAAGTGGGTGTGAAGTTTTCATGTTTACAGATCTCTGGTACAAAATTTACTCCTCCCACCTTAATTTATGTTTAATAGGGACCCTCAATATCAATCAGTACCGACTGTTATGCAGCTCTCTTTTGTTTTACAGTAAGTAAACTCAGTTAGTTGAAAAAGGAGAGGACATTTTTAGCAGGCAATAAAGCTATCACATTCAAACAAACATATAAAGTAAGGTACATACCTGCCGAGACGCGTATTCTGATATATTCCTAAATTTGCGGTCCAACAAAGAGAGTTTGTAAAAAGTATCCGAAATGGTGCACAAAGCTGAGATTCCAGAAGATCCACTTTATAGCTAACTAAGAATGTGCAGAGGCCTATGTGCCTCCTAGGTCTTTGCATAGCAAGATGTATGAGCCTAGGTTAGATAATGATCTTGGACTTTGTTGCATCATATTTTTAAAGTTCCCAGTGATGAGGTAACATAAGGGCCGTTTAGACGACAAGCCAAAAAACCACATTCAGATTCAATCCGATTGGATCCGATCGACCGCATCCAGTCTCATTTGCGTTTAGACGAGATTTGAATGTGGTCGTATGTGGTTCAATCCTGTCCAAAATCCACATTGGACCGCATTGGGTAGCATTTACACGCAAGATTTTTGAAACACAATCGGATTGGATCGGATCGAATGTGGATTTTTACCTGTCGTCTAAACGGCCCTATTGGTTCGCATGATAGAAATTCATGAACCTGTGAATTTGTTGCATCCTTATTTATTTGGTGACTGGCCGGTGACTGAGAGCAATTCTAAAGGCACATTAGGGCCGTTTAGACGACAAGCCAAAAAACCACATTCAGATTCGATCCGATTGGATCCGATCGACCCGTATCGGGTCTCATTTGAGTTTAGACGAGATTTGAATGTGGTCGTATGTGGTGCAATGCGGTCGAAAATCAACATTGGACCGCATTGGGTAGCGTTTAGACGCAATAGTTTTGAAGCACAATCGGATTCGATCGGATCGCATGTGGATTTTTGCCTGTCGTCTAAACGGCCCTAATATTATAGCAGATAAGGTAATGTGGGTCTTCTTCATGTTTTGAGTTTTAGTTCTATTTTGTGCTTCCGGAGAATACCGGATTGTTCCCCCAATACTGCTCAGAGTGATAGAGAAGTTGACCGCATTCCCAGGGCGGCATTCCTGGCCAAGTTCACGCGGGTACAACTGATCAAATCAACATTCATGAATGAAGGGCATGGACATGGTAGGCGTGGAAAATAGGCCCGTGTCCGCTACCTCAGTATGATAATTTAGATTTGTATAGTCGAAGTAGTTCTCAAAACGTCCTGCCCCGTCCTAAAAAATCGTAAAACGGGCTACAACGTGTAATCCTTGGGAAAATAATGCCTCGATATTCTGGAGCACCCTTCCCGTCCATTAAAGGGTCTGTCACACTGAAGTCGTTCTCAAAGCGTCGTGCCCCGTCCTAAAAAACTCGTAAAACGGGCTAGATCGTGTACCCTTGGCCAAATAATGCTTCGATGTACTGGAGCACCCTTCCCATCCACGATATACAGGTATAAAACAGTTCTGTGATTTTACGCTATATAAAATAAATTGTTGTCATTATTATGTGTATTTTCGTGTTATGGTTTACTAACTTTCAAGCACAACAGAATACACCTGGTTTAACTTATGCAGTGTCACTGATATTTATTGTTGTACAGGTATAAAACAGTTCTGTGATTTTACGCTATATAAAATAAATTGTTGTCATTATTATGTGTATTTTCGTGTTGCGGTTTACTAACTTTCAAGCACAACAGAATTCACCTGGTTTAACTTATGCAGTGTCACTGATATGTATTGTTATATAGGTATAAAACATTTCTGTGATTTTACGCCATATAAAATAAATTGTTGTCATTATTATGTGTATTTTCGTGTTGTCAGGCCTCTAGTCATGTTTACAGATCTCTGGTACAAAATTTACTCCTCCCACCTTGATTTATGTTTAATAGGGACCCTCAATATCAATCAGTATCGACTGTTGTGCAACTCTCTTTTGTTTTACAGTAAGAAACTCAGTTAGTTGAAAAAAAGACAGGCCATTTTTTAGCAGGCAATAAAGCTATCGCATTCAAACAAACATATAAAGTAAGGTTACATACCTGCCGAGACGCGTATTCTGATATATTCCTAAATTTGCGGTCCAACAAAGCGAGTTTGTAAAAAGTATTCGAAATGGGGCACAAAGCTGAGGTTCCAGAAGATCCACTTTATGGCTAGGTTCTCTGAATGTGCAGAGGCCTATGTGTCTCCTATGTCTTTGCATAGCAAGATGTATGAGCCGAGGTTAGATAATGATCTTGGACTTTGTTGCATCATATTTTTAAAGTTCCCAGTGATGAGGTAACATAGGTTCGCATGATAGAAATTCATGAACCTGTGAATTTGTTGCATCCTTATTTATTTGGTGACTGGCCGGTGACTGAGAGCAATTCTAAAGGCACATTATTATACCAGATTAGGTAATATGGGTCTTTTTCATGTTTTGAATTTTAGTTCTATTTTATGCTTCCGGATAATACCGGATTGTTCCCCCAATACTGCTCAGAGTGATAGAGAAGTTGACCGCATTCCCAGGGCGGCATTCCTGGCCAAGTTCACGCGGGTACAACTGATCAAATCAACATTTATGAATGAAGGGCATGGGCATGGTAGGCGTGGAAAATAGGCCCTTGTCCGCTACCTCAGTATGATAATTTAGATTTGTTTAGTCGAAGTAGTTCTCAAAACGTCCTGTCCCGTCCTAAAAAATCGTAAAACGGGCTACAACGTGTAATCCTTGGGGAAATAATGCCTCGATATTCTGGAGCACCCTTCCCGTCCATTAAAGGGCCTGTCACACTGAAGTAGTTCTCAAAACGTCCTGCCCCGTCCTAAAAAACTCGTAAAACGGGCTAGATCGTGTACCCTTGGCCAAATAATGCTTCGATGTACTGGAGCACCCTTCCCATCCACGAAGTTCGTAAAAAGATTGTAAAACGTTGCCACTACGTCCACTCCGTTCGCACACAGTTTGAGCCCGTTCGGCAAAATTTTCAAGAACGTACTGAGAACCACAGGAGGTTGGCTCAACCGAGGATGGCCCCTACGGTCTATTTATATACCGTAGGGGCCATCCTCGGTTGAGCCAACCTCCTGTGCTGAGAACTAGCTCAGTGTGATGGGGGTAGAAGTTCGTAAAATAAAAACACTGAGCGCTGTGACAAATTTCTTTCAACCACATAAAAAATAGCCTATGTATCTAATGCACTTACTGCACACTCCCGGCATGGGTCGAGTGTGGCATGATACGGTCTGTGTGGAGGATGAATGGACTAATTACTGGTAATGGGTTGTCATGACCGTGGAAGATCAGAATATATCGTAACGTCGACATTCGGTTGTGCCATTTCGTCCCGGATGCCGATTTGCCAGACTTCAGGCTCTCAAACAAGTTTATGGTAGGTTGAAAACTCGTCTTTATACACCTTTCCAACGAAGGTGGCGGTCTAACAGTTCTCACCATATGACGTCATAAAAGTTAGGTAAAATAATTGTCTAAGAATATACTAGTGTCAGTAATGCATGTTTATCATGATTGTACATTGAATGGTCATGACGTCATATGGGAGAACGAGTAGGCCACCATCTTTGTTGAGAAGGTCTCGTTTTTACTTTTGCTGATTGTTCGGAAAATTTTATTGTTCTTAGAAACCATGCATTGGTATAACACTGTAATTTAGTCCAATTTTCATGCAACTTTCACTGAAATGATCTTTACTCCAACATCTTTCCAGAGAGGCTGAGTGCTGGAAAGCTTCTCAGGTAACCTTTAAAATATCCGATCGGAAGTAAAATATGGCCACCAAGTACAACATGAACATCAAGTTTTTACTCTGTGTAATTGTGCCCCCCCCCCCACACACACACACTGATCTCCCTTGGCCCTTGCTTGCACCTGGCTAGGTTAAAATTTCCTCCAAAACAATTGGCATACAATGTATTTGCTTGCTCAATAACCGAACGTGCTGAATAATATGGCAAGCACATATCCTGATTAATATTCATTAGGGGGCGTGACATGCTTGCCAAATAGGGACGTTTTTCAGCATTAGATGGCAAGCATGCTTGCTAAATAAGGACGAAAAAGGGAACTGCTTGGCAAGCATGCTTGCCAAATAAACCCGGCCTTATTTTAATGTTTTTTATGTATAAAAAATCCAATGACATCAAATGTGCTGTTCTCCGCTGCCTGACATGGTTCAAGGTTGCCAGGGTGTGTAGTCATCCTTTTTAAATTCCCATAACTGATTTTCATGCGGTTTTCAGTTTTCTGATGCCTGATTAATGCTCTACGGCATTATGCAGAAAACCAGAAGTCGGTAAAACCTTTTCAGGTAACCTTTAAGGAAGCTTCTAGAATACGGCCCTCTGGGTTCAAATCCCGGTAGGACCATTAACTTTTATCGTTTTTGCTAGCCTGGCTGCCGCTTGGCCACAAGGATTTTGCTGTGGTTCAGTGTGGTGACTCAAATCTGTGGATACGCATTGTAAGAGCTTCCTGTCTAGCAGACGACACATTTTAGCTTACTAAATAGGCATCGACCCTAAATAAAACTCATAGATAGTTGAAGCTGATATTGTAATACAGGTATATGACCAATAATTGACCCGTAATATGCGATAATACTTTTAAAAATTGGGAATTTGCAAAACTGGGTGTACGCATTGTAAGGGCTGATTCATACTCGCTTGCGGACCGTCAAGCGCATGAAACTGATCGCGGGTTTCCACGACGTGAATGTGCACACGCAGTGAAATTGATCATAGTCGGCGCAAAATCCGGACGGAGTATGAATCAGCCTTAAGCCTTAGCGCACATGTCCGACAAAACTCGATCCGTTAGGGGTGTTTTTAAAGTCGACTGACCCAACGCTGTCAACTCGTCATTCAGCCAGGAGAGTCGATTTTAACAGACACCCCTAACGCATTGAGTTTTGTCGGACATGTGCGCTAAGCTTAAGACTGCCTGTCTGAACGAGTGTACGTATTGTAAGACGACACAAATTGTTTCAAAACATATGATTTAACTATTCTGCCAAGGTGTTAGCTCAATGAAATGGACCCAAGCATTCATTTAAATGCACTCCTGTCAACTATACTCTGCTTACGAACAGTAATTAAGACCACCACCACCTCACAAGGTGGCGGTCTTCATTGGTTTCACTGGATTTATCTCTCTCTCTCTCTCTCTCTCTGTCGCCAATCTGTGGTTTCGGCAGGATAACTAAAAAAATACGCGGCCACGTATCGCCACGAAATTTTCAGGAATTGTAGATATCCATGTTACACGGAACCCTGTTGATTTTGGGGGTCATCCGCCAACAATGGACGGCTATTAAATTAGATGAAGTTTGTTGTCCTAACGCATTTAGGCACTTACATGTCGCTCTACCAGCAAAGGGTCAATTACAAAAACGTAGAGCTTCACATGTACATGTAGGCCTAAACTTGAAACAGGTGGCAAGCATGCCCTAGTCTATATAATAAGAGAGAACAGCTCATTTCTTGTCACGGGTAAACTCGAAAACTACCGCACGACCAGCGTGACACCCGGTGTAGTGTAAATGAATGTACCCGTAAACCAGTGCCCGGGTTACAAAAGGTTCTATTGTATCCTGAATATTGGTTTCTCTACTCGTGCGGCTTATTCCGTCAAACACAATAGGTTTTTTTCACAGTGGGCACTGCTCTATTCATTGGGAATGCTGATCCTTTGCGAGATTTTGACAATAGGGAATGCTCACAGTGAAAAAAGCCTAATAGGGAAGGGCACTGATTTATGGGGGGGGGGGGCACTGAATTACATTACTTAGTATCCCCATTATCATCCTACAAGGTTTCGTTGAATTCTGTGCAGAAATAGTGAAATGATCCCAGGAACACCGCAGAACAATGGAGTTGCTATGCTGTTGCTAGGGATTACATAACAGAGTGATGGGTGGTACCAGAAGGTCCGCTAGCCCCACCACTATTAACTTACCAAGTTTGGTTGAAATCTGTCCAGTAATAGTGAAATGATCCCAGCCATACCGCAGAACATCTTATTTCCTCGGCCCCTTTTCCATACTTTTTGATGAAGCGAAAAAGCAGGTCCCTGAATAGGTCATTTACACGCTTCTTCTCTAAGAAAATTGTACCTATTTTTCATGTTCGATGAATTTCTTTGTTTTTAATTACGTATGTAATTAAGTTGTAATTCTTGGGACTTTGTTCATTTTCTGTTTCTATAAAGCATAGTGACCACACTGGACCATAGAAATAGTCAACTAGGGGTATCTTATTGCTTTCCTCAGAGGGGCCTGGATCCAAGCAATAGACAGTTTGCGAAATTAGCGGCCGCCATCTTTTTTTTGAGATTTTGCCATTGCTTGGGTTTCTTCAATGGGATTTTGCACTGTCAGAGACGTTCAAAAAAAGAAAGGTCATATAGTAAGCCATTAGAATTGCATAAAGATATTTTAGCCAGCAAGCAGCTAATAAAATATATTCGAAGTATAAAGTTTGAAAAAGTTCGAAAATTCGGCGAAATTTCAAAAGAAATGGCGGCCGCTAATAGACAGATTGCCAAAGTCGGGACGGCCATGTTGGACCAAAAGGCAATAACAAACACTGAATGTACAGTGAATGTACACCATTGATATACAACATGTTTTAAAACCTGCAATTTACACAAAACTTTCATGAAAAGTTACAAAATAAACACCTCCTCAGCAGTGCTACAGGTGTTATGAACCGTGCCCAGGCCCAAATGTTTGCAGATATTTCCCACAAAACGTTTTAAAAGACTTTTTTATATGCCTTTTTATGCCAAACCTCAGCTCCAGGTGTGTTGGTCCTATCCCACAGTGTAGAATCATGATGATTCACAAACCTGGGCCCAAGGTTGGTTCAGCAACAAAAGTCTGTTTTTTTTCTTTTCTGTGTACTATTTGTACCAAAAGTAAGCCAAGGCTTAGTGCATGTTAATTTATTATTACTGATGGTTATGTTGTCTGAGACATTTTCATGGCAAACTTTTATGTTTTTGCACATTTTAAAACATGCTGTACATCAATCGATTGTATACATTCACTGTACATTTAGTGTTTGTTATTGCCTTTTGGTCCAACATGAGTATATACGGTTGGTTCAGCAACAAAAGTCTGTTTTTTCTTTTCTGAATTACTATTTTTACCAAAAGTAAGCCAAGGCTCAGTGCATATTAATGTATTATTACTGGTGGTTATGTTGTCTGAGACATTTTCATGGCAAACTTTTATGTTTTTGCACATTTTAAAACATGCTGTACATCAATCGATTGTATACATTCACTGTACATTCAGTGTTTGTTATTGCCTTTTGGTCCAACATGGCCGACTTTGGCAATCTGTCTATTTCGCAAAATGTCTATATGAAAATGTACAACAACGACAACAGTTTCCCCTTTAAGCGGCCTATCCACGTGCAATATTATTGCACAATATGAGGATCAAAATGGGCAATATTATTGCCAATCTTTCTCCCATCCATTATGCCAGAAGCACATGACACCCATTATTTTTGGGCCCCATATTGTGCAATAATATTGTACCGTGGAAAAACCGCTTTAGGCTAAGGGTGAGTTTATACTTCGACGCAGGACCATCGGCGTCCGACGCCCGATCAAAATCTGTATGCCGACACCATTAGGTCGGCGTCCAAATTTTGATCGCGCATTCCCCTTTAAGCGGCCTATCCACGTGCAATATTATTGCACAATATGAGATCAAAATGGGCAATATTATTGCCAATCTTTCTCCCATCCATTATGCCAGAAGCACATGACACCCATTATTTTGTGCAATAATATTGTACCGTGGAAAAACCGCTTTAGGCTTAGGCGAAGTAAATCACACTGAGTCACAGTCATGAAAAGTGGGCGTGAAGTTTTCATGTTTACAGATCTCTGGTACAAAATTTACTCCTCCCACCTTGATTTATGTTTAATAGGGACCCTCAATATCAATCAGTACCGACTGTTATGCAACTCTCGTTTGTTTTACAGTAAGTAAACTCAGTTAGTTGAAAAAAGACAGGCCATTTTTAGCAGGCAATAAAGCTATCACATTCAAACAAACATATAAAGTAAGGTTACATACCTGCCGAGACGCGTATTCTGATATACATGTACATGTATTCCTAAATTTGCGGTCCAACAAAGAGAGTTCTGGGCGTTCATCGTGTCTTGGTCATTTGACACGCTGCCTCGACTTTTGGCATATTTCCATTCAGTCTCAAGCACTTCGTGATACATGTCATATTTGATGAGGAAACATCCCAAAATACCCATCTAGTACGCACTTTGAAACAACGCAAGATCTTCCCACGAAGTCAGCACACGCCTGAAAGAACGAACATGCTCGTTCTCTTAAAACGCGTTTATAGGTATCTTTCACGGAACGCTACGTAAGCTAAGGTTATAACTTATACGGTGACGTATTCTCCAATAACAGGATCTTTGTAAATAGTGCCGTACTGTGCCCATGACATGTAACTGCTCCGTTGGAGAATATTTTGCGTTAGTCTACGTTGTCAATGAACGTACATGTACATGTTATACCTGGAGCTAACAAAGATTTAATGCACATCTCAAGTACAAAAACGTTTTTGGGTTTGGGGTTAGTTTCTATCCCAGTGACCACAAAAACCCAATTCTTAAGTTCCGCAAGTGGTGCGTTTAGAAGATAGAGCCGTTTGAACTTTGGGTACTGGCTTTGTCATTGGACCAAAATCAGAGCATTTGTACAGGGGCTTGGATACTGATGTACAGCTAACTTTTAAATGGGTGGCTTGCGACCCCATAAATGTATTGCCAATAGATAGAAACATGGGTCCATAGAATCAGATTAGCATATTCTTATTTGTTTTTATTTGCTATGGGATGAGAAATTCAATAAACAGTAATTTATCAATTTAAAATGGCCGCCGGGCCAGAATTCTGAAAAAGATGTAAAACCATCATTTCCAATAAGATAAAATACGTAAGAATATGTTTTCCTGTCTCAGTGGACCCATGTTTTTATCTATTGACAATACCTTTATAGGGTCCCAAGCCACCCATTTAAAAGTTAGCTGTACATCAGATTCCAAGCCCCTGTACATTGATGCTCTGATTTTGCTCCAATGATAACGTCAGTACCCAATATTCAAACGACTCTATCTTCCAAACGCACCATTTGCGGAACTTAAGAATTGGGTTTTTGTGGTCAGTGGGATAGAAACATAAACTAATAAAAGAAACCATAAACGTCTCACTGGAGAATCCAGAGTTTCCCACTTCCAACCCTCATAACCTTCCTCAAACTCAACGGATTTTCATGCCTTTTCTACAAACCGTGTAAGTTTCGTCCGAATCAATCTTTGAATTTAGCCGTAATCCTCATTTGAAACTAACAATTCCAAGAAAAATAGCTCATTTCGCCGAACACCGTCTCTCACGATGACCAACGTTTTTTCATTGAGACTGAAGAGGGCGCAGTGTTTCTATTTTTAGCCACACTTCGTGGATAATCAACCTCGACTGGTCTGCTTGCTGGCGATTGGGACCTGCCGTCGAGGATAACGATCTCGTTAATCTTTGGCGTATGGCGTGT
>NMRB01001068.1:210261-232353 GCA_002633025.1 Notospermus geniculatus | reverse complement strand
GTGTTTTTTTTCTTGGTCAGGACTGGGAATCGAACCCGGGACCTTCTGATCAGAAGTCCGTCTCGCTAACCACTACACCACGCCGCTCCCCATTCGCTTTACATTCGCTTTACATTCCACGTGGCCTAACGTGACCACGTGACCTAATCACCACGTTACTTAAAATCAAAGGAAATCTGTGTCGACATAAGCATTCGAAAGACGGCGATAAACTAATTCCAGGCAGTTGCGACCGATCGGTATTTTTCTTGTCGGTGGCGACATAAGTTATCAGTTGCAACTTGTTGACGCTGTTTCTATCACAGCGTAGGGCGACATAAGCGAGGCTTTAGACGACAAGCCAAAAAACCACATTCAAATTCAATCCGATTGGATCCGATCGACCGGCATCGAGTCTCATTTGCGTTTAGACGAGATTTGAATGTGGTCGTATGTGGTCCAATGCGGATTCGGGACCATTTTAAATCCACATTGGACTGCATTGGGTACCGTTTACACGCAAGAGTTTTGAGCCAAAATCGGATTCGATCGGATCGCATGTGGATTTTTGCTGTCGTCTAAACGGCCCTAATGTGGATTTTGGACCGCATTGGACCATACGACCACATTCAAATCTCGTCTAAACGCAAATGAGACCCGATACGGGTCGACCGGATCCAATCGGATCGAATCTGAATGTGGTTTTAAACGGCCCTATAAATTGCGTCCTGGTGCTTTTTAAAGAATCGCGACGTCACACACACGACAGTGGCTAGTCGATTTCCACGCAGAGGAAATAGACCTCTAACTACCAGCATTTTACATTGTGATGAAAATTAATAGGAGAAAGTGCATGAATAGCGGTCACGCATGCCAGTGCAACTGACACAGAATTGGTGTGTTGTGGAATTCCTCGGTGAGCTTGCGCATGCACAAAGTCTTCAACATCATAACAAGTCACAAATAAAACAAAAAAAGGCGGTCGATTTGGTCGACCGATCACAACAGGGATAAGACGATTTGCTTTTTGAAAGACACACCTTATGGATGGCGTTTTTACCGGCTACATTTCTATCATAGGAAACATGTGAAAGGCTGATGTTGTTGGGAAACCCCTGTTCCGATAAGCGGATTGACCTCTATTTCCATTTATTTCTGTTGTGTTTTCGCAATCAATCTCTTCATTGGCAAGAAAACCTTTCAGAGCTCGGCCTTCTGTGAGGGCCTACTGAATTCTAAAGACTTTTTGTGACAGATTGGGCATTTTACCCATCGTTTTCATGCAGCGAGTTTTCTTTCAACGAGCATTTTATGCGCAAAATCGGCCGTAAAAGTAAAACTGACTTTTACGGCCGATTTTGAAATGCGTTGGGAGCAGCGCCGCCTATCGTCGATTTGGCGCAAATGAGACAAATTTCTTGATATGTGTACCCGGTTTTGTTCAGTCGCTGCGATGTACGCGGGCTTGCGACTGATCAGTGCCCGTTTTCCGAACAAAACCTAGTCTCGTCGGGTCTCAACGCCACGGATATCTGAGTTGCCGCCAGTCGCAAGTGCGAAGTACGCGGTCAGGACATGACGTCTGATTGGATCCTCCTACTTTTACCGAGTTGCTGAATTTGCGATGTACGCGCAGCGCGTACATCACCAGCGACTGTATCAGGGCCCATGTTCCCGAAGCCGTCGTTAGGTTAATAGTCCAGTAAATTTAGGAATTAAAGCGAATCGAAAGCGAAAAAATTTGATTTAGAAATAGAATTTGAAAGGGGACGAATTTTCAGGAAAAAATGTAAACAAACTTCTCCAGAATGTCAACAAAGAAATTTTCGTGCATTTTGATTGGCTGAATTTTGTGTTTACAAACACCAGCCAAATGTAAACAAAATCCGCTGTCGATTCGCTTTAACCGGGAACAAATTGCAACAGAGGGTTTTTTTGCTTTAAATGTTTTATTAGGTCACCTTGGACATCATATCCAAAATCCGCCAAAATCGGACAGCGGGAACCCACTTAATTTGCATATTCAATTTTGTGAACTGACTTCAACGTTGGACGCCGATGGACGCAGCAGCTGAGCTCTCTACAGGAGTGTGGGACCCGATGTACAGCTAACTTTGTAACGGTTGGATTTACACCCCATAAATGTATTACCAACAGATAGAAATATGGTGCCTCGGAACCAGACAAACACATTCCCAATTGTTTTTAGTCGTTATGTACTAAGAGATGATGCTTTTTATTTAAATTAACACAAAAATGGGCCAAAATGCATAAAATGTGAATTTCAATTAGGTAGCCGCTTAAAACGTCCAAAGAATAGGCTTATTTGATTCGGAGGTACCATGTTTCTATCACTAGTAATACATTTATGGGGTGTAAATCCAACCGTTACAAAGTTAGCTGTACATTGGGTTCCACTATCCTGTACAAAGCTCAGCTGTTGCGTCCATCGGCGTCCAACGTTGAAGTCAGTTCACAAAATTGAATATGCAAATTAAGTGGGTTCCCGCCGTCCGATTTTGGCGGATTTTGGATATGATGTCCAAGGTGACCTAATAAAACATTTAAAGCAAAAAAACCTTCTGTTGCAATTTGTTCCCGGTTCGCCCAAATTTTCGCTTAAATTTACTGGACTATAACGATGTCGTTAAAACTGGAAAAATGCATAGCGTAACGACATCGTTAACGTTACGACGGCTTCGGGAACATGGGCCCAGGGCCCATGTTCCGGAAGCCGTCGTTAGGTTAACCGTGTCGTTAAAACTGGAAAAATGCATAACGTAACGACATCGTTAATCTTACGACGGCTTCGGGAACATGGGTCCAGGACCCATGTTCCCGAAGCCGTCGTAAGATTAACGATGTCGTTACGTTATGCATTTTTCCAGTTTTAACGACATCGTGCTAGCCTAGGTCACAAATGCACCGGGCGCCGTACGATTTTCCCCACCCAGCGGCTTGCTGTGGATTTTTGAGACTGAAACTCAGATCGAAGCTGTATTATGCTGAAATCGCCTCAATGGATAAGCGGAAATTAAACTTGATCAAACTGGGCACCGTAGAAATTGGCCAAAATGTCTGTTTTTACCCGCCGTACGGTCGCCGTACGGGCCCCGGAGTGGATATGTGACCTAGACTTAACCTAACGACGGCTTCGGGAACATGGCGCCTGATCAGTTACTTCCAGTCGCAAGTGCGATGTACGCCTGGCTTAAGGTGCCACTCCATGTGCGAGAATCCTCGCGCAAGTTGCTCTTTATGGACCGCTCAGCCCTAGGAAACTATTGATACTGGTAGTTGTTTTTGTCGTTGGTCTTGATGAAGGCCAAAAGGACATCAACTGCCCATTGATAGCCAACTCACTCGAGAAAACTATCACATGGGGGAGCAAGATTAGCAAGGTACAACAGACATATCTTGTATGTTCATTTGGTACATGTAATTTGAAACATGTCATATCCCATCTCCACTTAGCCCCTCGTCTGAGGAGGCAAAAAAACCTTGTACCCACCCACTTCCACCTAGTAAGGTTTTCAGAGAGCCTTCACGCAGGTGTGAAAGGAAAGAATGTCCCCAGGAAAACTGTTCCAGGAACAAAAGATCCTATTGTTACATTCTAATCTCTGGTGATTGGTTTCTATAGCCATGCACCTTAATCCGTCTTTGAACAATGAGAAGCGGATATTTTTTACAGGGGGACATTCTTTACTGTTACACCTGCTTCTCATATACGCCAACCGATGTCCAGGGACCAGATTCCAGCCATGAACGTTTTTTCTTGTTCCCTCGCCAGTATACTCCACCAGCTATAGTAGACAGGTCGGGTGCACAGAGTTCTTGTCAATGGTTATCCCTGCATGTCTTATTTGAGTGGAGCGTCGTTTTAACACCATTTTCCGTCGTCCAAGAAGTTACAGAATTCACAGGCTTTTTTATCTTTAGTCTTTTTCTCCGAGCAGGATGTTTTCATAATACCACCGAGTACCAGATGGTGGGTTGATAGAGCACAAGTAGCCAGACGTTTGCTGTAGAAATCTAAGTCACAATCCTCATCAAGCCATCACCCTGAGAGAATTGCTTTGTCAACATCGAGTTTTATTAGCCCCATTATCAAGCCAAGTCCTGAGTGCTCTTCGCCAATCATAATTTTTTTAGTCGATTATAAGTTTTTGTTCAGTATTAATAGTTGGGCAGAACAAACGATAAGTGGTATTAGAGAAGGATACAGGGGTCTCTTAGACCGAACGCATTACAGAACATGAGGTGCTATTCTGATTACTGTGGACACATTGAAGAATCTTCTGAAATGAGAATATACATTTGGTAGCAAACTATGTTCTTGGAGTGGTATCTGATGAACAATATGTTCTTTTTGCTTAGAATTGTTTATCCGCACGGTTTTGTACTGTTCTTTACTGAAAAATAGGTTGGTACAATGGAATCTGATGGTGGTTAATTACAGTGGAAATGGAAAACTAGTTGCTCGTAGATGCAACTGCCTGTCACTGAGCAAACCGTGTCTTTTATGCTTCCCGCTGTGAACCTTTGGTCTGCCAAAGATAGGGGAGGCGAACGCCCCTCCCCTGATCGGGCACTGAGTTCCAACGATAATACTTGGCAGACAGAGATCCAACGATTTCCAATACAACACCATGAAACCTTATCGGAAATTTGATATGAACTTAAGATGCCAAAACCTTGGAACCAAAGCAGAAATCGGTCTCAAAGTGGCATATACGGTGCAGCTGCGCACCTCTCCGACTCATTCAGTATCAGTTTTTGCAACAAATCCATTAAAAACTTGACATCGACCAGAAGACTTTGGGGTTACCGGCATCTTATATTTTAAGGAATATGCGAGCCAGATATCCAAATTCCCTCTGCAGAAGAATGGCATGGAAAGAAGAAACGTTTTTTTTTGGTAGAGTTCAGATTCCGAACGAACGGCAGAGTTGAGTACCTCTCGCTTCTCTCGATCCCATTTTTGTTCGTCTCGATCTGACAGCAGCTGTTGGCATACCCTTACGAAAATGTGCCACATGTAAATGACATTACCACGTGGTAATCGGCAAATTTTACACATTTTATGTGTAAAATTTTCACATTACCATGTGGTAGGCCCTAATTCCCCATTACCAGGTGGTAATGTCATTTACACGTAGCAGGCACTGGCACGTCACTTCAATGCACCAACGCAACGACAAGACCATGGGTCATATGAATAAAGACTAGTAAATGCTTTTACTTGAATTTTGCAATACAAATGCACTAGGCAATGCTGTACAATTGTGAAGTAAAAGCATTTGCTAGTCTTTATTGTCACGTGCAGAAAGAAACAAAGCAGTGGGCGCTTGCGTAGGTTTGAAGGAAACCAGCCCTGCGTGTCGTTGATGTTAATCACATGGTATAAGCCAGTTGTGCCTGTCAAATGACTTCCATGGTAAACAAGGGCAACTTATTATGGTCGATGTCAAATAACCGTAACCTTGTCAAAGAAAATGAATGTTCCATTTGAGGTGATGGTCCTATTTACCAGCAGGAGACATGATGGACGAAGTGGCCTTGAGTAAAGACGAGCTACAACTGTTTAACCAATCATTAGTGGGAAATGAATGAGTAGTAGATGAGGACATATATCGATACGTATCATCTGTTTGTAACACGTTCGCTGATTGGATGACGTGGACAACTGTCCCCAACTACGCCAAAATTTTTACTGGTGTACCAGTAAATAGTATCCCCCTGTAAAAACTGTCCACTTCTACATGTATTGTTGAATGACGGATTAAGCGGCATGCGTATAGAAACCAATTGTCAGAGATTAGAATGTAACGATAGGATCTTTTGTTCCCCGGACAGTTTTTCCTAGGACATTCTTTCCCCTCACACCTGCACCGTAATTGCCACATGTTTGGCGAAGAGCTCACATAAAAAATCGGTCCAAAAGCATATATGATGTCTTCGTTATCCGAGTTACAAGTGAAATCTCAGCTCCAAGTCTTATACAAACTCTAATTTAACAACACCTTGCCTAATGGTTAGTGATAAAACCCGGAATGAAACGAAACGAAATGAAATCATCGAAATGGGACTTGCAAGGAATTTGAGAATTAACGCAGGCCTAACTAAGTGTCATTATGTTGCATACGTATGCTTTCGCCTTGATTGATTTCAAAATAATAATTCAATTTGATTTTATGTAGTATGTCGAAAAAAACGTCAATCAGAATAATCATGTACGAAATTCCCTTCGGTGCTCCTCAAGTTACCGCCAGTTTTTGCTCTGCGTTTTCTTCACTAATTCGGTTGGTGCATAAAGCAAGCGTCAATGTCGGAGCAGATTCTCTGTTAACTACTTAAATATCGGTATTACAAACGATAAGACAATAAAACGAAAATAAATTGATGCAAATCATGCCCATTTCGATGATTTCATTTCGTTTCGTTTCGTTTCGTTCCGGGTTTTATCACTAACCCTTGTCTAATTCTTAATGCGTTAAGATTGTAATGGAAGGAAACCTTTCATCTTAATGACGAAATCCGAAACTCTCTTTCAAGTCAGGTCGAAAAAAAACAAAGCGTAGTACGGTCTTGAAAGCTTCTCGTATGAATTACCTGAAGTTTTTCAAATATCTTTGATATGATTCAAGGAGTTACGAAAGCGTAGTACGGTCTTGAAAGCTTCTCGTATGAATTACCTGAAGTTTTTCAAATATCTTTGATATGATTCAAGGAGTTACGGAAGTCAATTAAAGGAAGACTAACGGTGGTATTCTAGAAGTTTCCTTAATTGTAAGGTTTACCTTTAGTTGTTTGCAGGGCAGAATACAAAAGCTTAAAGTGGACCTAGAGTTAAGGAGGCTTCTACAGGGTGGGCCAGAGAAAGTGTCCCTCGAACAATAGCATTTCTATTGTTTCCCTATTGTTCGAGGGACACTTTCTCTGGCCCACCCCGTAGAATACGGGCCATAATGGGGATAAAGGGTCAGAGGAGGGCGTTTCAGATCAAAATTTAGTCTGCCCTCTGGCGGAAGAAGTTACAAATAAATTGAAGAATGAGGGTTTGGGTGAAGGAGGGAAGACCCATTAAAGTGCGGCGGGAGAAGTTACAAATAAATTGAAGAATGAGGGTTTGGGTGAAGGAGGGAAGACCCATTAAACTGTGAACTTCCGATAACTTGCCTTCGGCGTTCGTCGCCTTTCATTATGACTAACTGATTCTGTCCTCTGCAGTTAGCCCTGAGCTACATCTTGTACGATTAGCTTCCTTATTGAGTTATGAGCCTCCTTATCNTATTACCGGGGTCGATTCGCCTGACCGCACACCAGCCCGTGCTAATTATAGCCTGCTGGTGGAGGTGTGAACAAAGCCTCTTGAGGCGTATTTGGAGTATTTGTATTGGGGATTTTGACTCCGTTCGGTAATCGTAAATACAATACACAGACCAAGGTCAAATATTGAATTACAACGCTGAATCCCACTAAATGATAAATCCCAAAGAAAATAATACACTGTTTAACCAGGTTAGGTTTTTGGTAGATCATAAAGATGGCAATAAAATTCTCGTTCATGCACTGAACAAAACAAGTGGTAATGTCAAAATCTCACTTTCGCCCGAGGTTGAACGAAGTACGGTATTGGAAAAAAGATAATATATGATTGCACATGGTGCAGCACTTGGTCGTATCCGCCTATACACGTGAGAGCCAGAGGTTGGCGGATTTTCAAACTTCGCCTCATCAGTGACTTAGAAGTTCTGGTGACTATAGCAACGATTTGTTGGGAATTCCTCACGAACCCTATAGCTACACTTATTGCACATCCGATTGGCGCGAGGTTTTCGGCCGATATCTCCTCAACGCCTGGGTCAAATTTGACAAAACATATAGTACGTCAATTGACTTGTCTTTCTTGTCGGTATCTTTCTGCTATCTTCATTTTTTGTGTAAGGCCGACACAACGGGTCCCTTTCTCAAAACCCATTTCATTTCACCACGATGTTCAGTGCAGTTTACACATGCGCGATGAATTGCGTCATTTCAAAATAGCCGCCATGTAGGCCGTAAACACGAACTGTGATTGCTGAAAGAACTTTTTTATGTCGCGTTTTTATGGAAAATGACAGTGATGATGCCTGTAGTGGCCAAAAAGACAAATCGATTGATGTACAGTGTGCCAAATTTGACCCAGCCGTTGCGGAGATATCGGCCATAAACGTCGCGCCAATCGGATGCGGAATGAAGAGTATAGGCTACCCGTTTCACAGTCTCTCATCTTCCTCCACAGAAATCCACCCATTTCATGAGTTTGTTAGCGCCACTTTGAGCCCTTCTCCCAGATGTTTTCGAACGATCAAGGCCTTCACTGGGCAGTGGGCCACTCAATCCCAGGCATTCAATGATTTTATGCATCTCACAGTTTCTTCTCCATCTTTCAGTTCGCCATTTGTGGTATAGTGGCTTTCATTCGTCCTCCCAACCCGAGGAAGACCATGCCCATACCGACAGAGGAATACGTGGAACTAGGCTGTAACACCTCCATGATGATATTGCTCACTCCACTTATATACAACCTGGTCCTTGTTTTTTCATGCACAGTCTTCGCAGTCAAGGCACGGAAGGTACGTGCTCAAGGCTAACTGATGATCATACTCCTCCCGACCAGGATGCGGAACGGAAGCTGTCGAGCGGAACCAACTCAGCCAGACATGCCAGAGTTTTTTCCGTTCCGCATAATAAAAACACATGTTGTCGGTGAGGAAGCAACAAGGAGCTAGGATCCCGCTAAACTTTTTACCCCGACGTCGTCGGCGCTGCGACCGAAGACGTCAAAAACAGGGCAAAGCAACGCAATGACGTCGCGTCATGACGTCCTTGACGCAGTGCAACAGGGACAAAACGTCGGAAAAAAAGGTTATCAACAGCTCACAGCGCCTCAAAGTTGCGGTTGTTCTGCGAGTTCCTCATAGGCCCTTAAAGACAATGTATCGTGACTTCATTCTTTACATTCAATGTTTGTAAACATGGATATTTACATGTTTTACATATTATTTTGGACTTTTGGGACATGCCAACCCACCAAGTTGAATACTTTCTGTATCAAAAATTTTCTAGACGGGCACGCAACCAACAAATTACTCATGAGACAAAGAAAGACTGGACACAAACAAACAAAATGTAAATACATTGTAAACAATGGTTTTCGTGGCCCGCGAAAATACTCGGAAGGGGGGTTTACACGGTTCAACATCTGTTGAAAGCTGTTGAATGTTGAACGCTGTTGAACGTTGTTGAAACCTGTTGAACCGTGTAAACTCCCTTTCAACACCTTTCAACACGGCCTTTCAACAACGTTCAACAGCGTTCAACAGGTTTTCAGAAATAGGAACATGTTCCTATTTTTGAAACTTGTTGAAAGCTGTTGAAAGACCTGTTGAAACGTGTTGAAAGGGGGTTTAGACGGTTCAACAGCTTTCAACAACTTTTGACGTCTTTTGACGTTCAACAGCGTTCAACATGTTGAACCGTGTAAACCCCCCTGGGTTTACACGATTCAACATTTGTTGAAAGCTGTTGAATGCTGGAAGGTGTTGAACGTTGTTGAAAGCTGTTGAACCGTCTAAACCCCTTTTCAACACCTTTCAACACGGTCTTTCAACAGCTTTCAACAAGTTGCCAGAAATAGGAACATGAAGCTATTTTGGCAACTTGTTGAAAGGTGTTGAAAGGGGGTTTAGAAGGTTCAACAGGTTTCAACAACGTTCAACACCTTTCAACTTTCAACAAGTTGAATCGTGTAAACCCCCTTTACAAACAATCGGCCTGTTGAAAGCGGAATATCAAAATCTGAATGGAATGTAAGAAAAGCTTTCAAGATGTGGTCACAAATGCCATGTTTATTATCTTTTTGCAGGTTCCGAGTAACTTCAATGAGACACGGTTTATCAGCTTCAGTGTGTACACGACCCTTGTCCTGTGGATAGCCTTCATACCAACCTACTTCACCTCAACGAACGCTGGACTCAAGGTTATATACCTAACTATGGCCATGTTCATCAATGGTTTCGTTATTCATATCTGCTTGTTTATCCCAAAGATCTACGCCGTCATATACGTGGAGGAGAAGGAAATGAACTTATTACAGAGCAGGTTAGGGACGGCCGATATAAACTCAGTGAATCCACTCCCCTTATCAGAGAACACAGAATCCAAATTCTGAGCATCTTCACTGAGTTCAGGTAAAGACTCGGCTTCTCTCTTGACCTTCACGCAGGCAAACCACATTCCGTGTTCAGCGGATTTCCTCGGTCCCAAAAATAGCAACCAATCACGACAAAGCTTGCACCGACCCACGTGCATGACGTGTTCCCGGTAATGATATTGACCAATCAAAATTTGATGAAATGACATCATTGATATTTTTCTTCCGTGAACGACGAAGAAGCGGAGGCTTCTGATTGGGCGCACGAGAAAATCCCAAAGCGTTGAACACGGAATCTGGCTGCTTGCTGCAGAGTGTAGGAAGAGGTTCGCCGATTTCTACACGATGCATTATGCAGAATGATTCTGAGGCGTCATGGTCCTTCCTGCTTGAAACAACACAAATTCACATCGCGATGGATTTGAAAGATTACGCGCCGGGACTCATTTCTCGCGAAGCCGCCAATTAAGGACAAATTGCGAAAGTGATTGGCTGGAAAATGGCGAAAAAAACTCATTTTACAAATTATTACCAAAGACATCAAAAGGTTTGGAAGGTCTCTTCCATTAGGAGAGAGATTCAAGTCGTTAACGTGACAAATGGCTGGAGTGGACTTGCTGTACTGCAACAACTGTTTCTAACTTGTCGTTGGTGATGACAAGGCACTGACGATGATACTGAACTGCAAAGAGAACCGGAAGCTGTCAATAACCGTTATTATTAACGGTTATGAAGGGAAATGGGAGGAAATGATGTGTGTAATGTCAGAGTTTGGATTGATTTTTTTAGTATCCTCTCTGAGGTGTGGTCATTATGACTTGACAAGGGTGGGGCCCACGTCCCTATGAAATCGATAATAATTGCCTCTGCCAATGTTGCGCAGGAACGAACGGAGGCTGGGGAGCGAATGATTCTGAATTATGTCAACCTTGGTCATGATAGACTACAGTTCATTCCACATCCCAGTGGCGCGAGGTTTTCAGCCGATATCTCCGCAACGGCTTGGGTCAAATTTGACATACCATACATCAATTGACTTGTCTTTCTTGCCGGTATCTTCATTTTTAGCTCAGCTGACCAAAGGTCAGCGGAGCTAGTCAAATAGGTATTCAGTGGCGTCAGTGTGTCAGTCCAGCAGTCCACCAGTCCAGCAGTCCACCAGTCCAGCAGTCCATCTGTCCAACTATGCCCGACGTTTTGTAACCGTAATAGCTAGAGACTCCAAATTACATCTGAAGGTAGCCCTTGATGAACTCTCCTCGGAAACAAAAAATGAGCGCAATTTGACCTATATTAGGCGCACCAGGGGGCGTTTTGTGTAAAATGAAATATCGCAATATCTCAGTCCCTATGATAAACATGTAGACAAAAAGTGATGGGATAGATAGGTTGATATTTTCTACATCAGTTCAAAGGGAAGTTAATGCCAGATCTGTTCACCAGGGGGCGCTATTCAACAAAATAAAAAACAGGGGTATTTGAATTTTCGCGCCTTTTGCGCCAGCGTATCATTTGCCATTGCTTGACGTCATCATCATTGGAATTCACAGCCAAGGCCAGGAGTCTGCATTCAGCAGTTCAATCGCCTACTTCGAAGGAGTTCAGCACATTTAAACAATGAGACTCTAGGTGAGTTCTTTTTTTCATTCTAAGAACCTAATGACGCAATGATTACCAATTAAATGACACTGGCATTGGGAGTTTCGACAGTTGATCGCTTGCTCTGCCTAGCTCGGCTCTCACAGTGAATAAGTAATAAGGCGGATGTCTCGTCACTGGGTTGATTCTGATGACGTCACACAGGCCTGTGGTCGTCTATCGCATCTTGAGAACGAAGAAGGACCAATTGGCATCCGTGCCAGCAGGCGACGTGGGCGAAATTTCACAAAAATATCGCCTAAATTCGCCAGTAAGGAACCCCAAGGCGATGTCATAGCGCCTTGAAAACATCTCTCCCAGTTTCGCCCCCAAATATCTGATATTCAAGTCGCCTAGACGTCGTAATAAATTCGCCTTCTCGGCAAAACAAAATTGTGAATGATGTACCGGTAGCCTCTACTTGCGTGCACAGGCGATGTATTGCGTGTGAATGTATTTTGTACACAGATGGTTGTGTGTACTGTGCACATTGTGTACAAACGTTTGATTTATGTCGTTTAGTGCATAGTGTCGATGAAACTACATGCAGATATGCGGTGTTAGCAACCAAACTTTCCTCCAATGAACCTTTTTATGTTTGGATGGGCATGCCATTTGTGGTATGGTAAAAGCTAAGATTACATTGCATTCTGCCAGCATATTTAATGTACATCCTGGACATCTGTTCTGTTGGGGGTTGGTCACGTGATAGAATCTTGCTCTCTGATTGGTTCATTCGTTTGTTGCTAT
Source organism: Notospermus geniculatus (assembly GCA_002633025.1). Lineage (NCBI taxonomy): Eukaryota > Metazoa > Nemertea > Pilidiophora > Heteronemertea > Lineidae > Notospermus > Notospermus geniculatus. Next base: position 219,785 of record NMRB01001068.1, on the reverse strand, counting down.
TTTTAGCATGTTTAGTGTAAAACCATGTGGTGACATGTCAACAGCTGATTATCAGGAAAGTGCAGTCTCCCTTCTGATTCTACATGAAAAAGTCGCCTCTTTTTAAACAGCAGGCAACTCAATTTCTCCCAGTCTGCAAATCCTGGCACAGTGACCATGAACTTCCACTCGAAGGCCTATGTGGTATTAACGCCATTCCACCCCAGTGATCTAATGCCAAGGATTGTTTCGTGCTATATTAACCCCTTAGTACCGGTATTTCCCAATCACATGAATCAAGGGTGGTCTAATAAAGTACATGTACATGTATCTGACATTATCTCGATTCACCAAGGATTGTAGGCCAATCATGCAACAATAAAGTTTAACCCCTTCCCACTGCCCAAGGGCAAGGGGTCTACATGTACCAAGGATTTTACGGCATTATGCTATATTAACCCCTTCCCAACAGTCTTTTCTGTACCCCAGTAGCTTTTCTGTAACTTCTTACTGGAAAGTGCCTGAGGAAGACCCCGGTTGGGGTTGAAAATTTGCAAAATTTTGGAGACGACTTGTCCCACTAGACCTTCCCAACCAAGGGCGGTCTTAATAAATTATCTGACATGTATCTCGATTCACCAAGGATTTTAGGCCTGACATGTAGAATATTGAAGTTAATATTATTAAATAACCTCTTCCCACTCTATTCACTATATTTCAGGTCGACCTGGTTGCCGAAGTACCCCAGATTGCTGATGCTGCTGTTGCTAAAGAGGGGTGCAAGGAAGTGTCTTGAATTTGAAGAACTCACTCTCAGCTGACACAACAGGAATCCCAATTGGAGATCAACTGTCGAAATCATAGAACAGAGAAATCTTCGCCACAGCAGACAAATGCATTATTCTCTTACACATGTATGCACACCGTATGCATTCCAAAATAAAGTGCGATTCATTCTTGGCAAAATTGTATAGGTGAATAAAATTTGACATCACCGACTAACATTCCTAAGACTGCAGTGTGCCTTATCAAGCCGAGGCATCAAATGTCAGCTGAGCGCAAGGCCCATGGGCCTCTTGTTCGCGTAAGGCCGGCATAACGGATCCCTTTCTCAAAACCCATTTCATTTCGCTATGCTGTTCAGTGCAGTTTACACGTGCGCGATGCACTGCGTCATTTCAAAATGGCCGCCATTTCGGTCGTAAACACAAACAGTGATTTGTGAAAGAACTTTTTTCTGTCACGTTTTTCGGGAAAATGACAGTGATAATGGCTGTACCGCCAAGAAAGACAAGTCGATTGACGTATGTTTCATCACATTCGGCCCAGCCGTTGCGGAGCTATCGTTGATAAACCTCGCGCCACTGGGATTTGGAATGAACAGTAGGGTCATTCTGTGAGAAGAAGTGGAACAATATTGACAAGTGCAGACTAACGACAAGTAACGGATGGCGTTTGTGTAAAGGTCCGCAGTGCACGTTCTTTTTCGCACGCTTTTGGGGAAATGAGGTTCAAATGTGTAGACTCGCAGGAAAACCATTTGGGGGTTATTCAGAGAATTTATCAAAAAATGGTCCATGGACCATGTGCTCACCCGTTTGGACACAATGGTGTAATGACAGAGAGAGGTAGGCCCCTACATGTCAGTTATGAGCAGTCTGTGTCAAGTCATTCCCAAGTTGCAGGACTTCAGTGATTTGGGTTATGCCACTGGCGGCCATATTGGATGTTCGATCGGGCCAAAACTTCACATGCACATAAAGGTCATCTAGAAGGAGCCACAACATAGCACAACAACATAGCACATAGCACATAGCACATTTGAGCGCTCTGAGTTATAGCACATTTGATGATTTTCAGGTTACGCCACCTGGCGGCCATATTGGAAGTTCAATCAGGCCGAAATTTGACGTGCTTGTAAAGGTCATCTAGAGGGAGGTAAATATCTAGTTTGAGCACTCTGGGTCAAGCCGTTCCTGAGTTATAGCATATTGGATGTCCGATCGGGCCGAAACTGGGTATTTTTGAAGGTACCCCTCTAATACACGTTTTTTCAAGATATGAAGACGCTCGGTGAAATAATGAAGAACTGTGGCAGGTTCGTTACTTTTGTAGAACTTTGACCTCTGTGACCTTGAAAAGTAGGTCAAATCAAAAACCCGTTATATATGTTATGTATCCTAATAAGACACACCTATGATAAAAATTTGGAGATGATCCAATCATTTAGTTCAGGAGTTATTGCACTTTTTGTGTTTTTGGTTTTGGCCACCTGGAGGCCAAGCCAAGAATCGAATCGGACCGAAACTTGGTGTCATAGGTCATCTGACCTAGGGGTATACATGTATATGTACCAAGTTTCAGATCAATATAGCTCCAGCGGTTACGAAACGTGCCCTGCTAACGGACAACGACGACGACGACGGACGCTGCACCACGGTAAAAGCTCACGGGTGAGCTAAAAATTGACCACGTCCGGCGGGCTTAAGGTGGCGGGGGTGACTAGCCCGGCGCATTCTCCCGCTGAATATGGAAATGATTTGAATGAATTTATTCATGCGCTCAAGCGCAGTCGGTCACAATCATAGCCTGTTTCAATATTTGGCAAGTGTAGTTCTTAGGCATGTTGGGCCTGGAATGGTATTGCGCAATACCTCTTTCGACGCCTTTCCATTAGGCCACGCCGTTCCCTAACAATAGCTCTATCGTCGATGATTTTTGAACAGACTTCATCCGAACGTGACCAACTCCACACGCGTTCTTCATTACCATAACAAAGGGCTCGCGGGGAAATTTGCGGACTTTCTCACAAATTTTCACGAGCGATTTCTTTTTTGTGCGTGGATCGATGGTCAATCTGATTTCGAATATGATCTGGAAAAAACTTCTTCTAAGGCCGTTCCAGCCCCGATTTTTGAATTTCAGACGAAAACACCCAAAATTATTCAGTTTTCTGTTTTGACCCTTTTCAGACCACTAATTAAGCAATTGCTAATTAGTTATTTCAATTTTGAAAAATCGGGCCTCGAACGACCATAGAACTCGCCATGCTGCATCCATCACTACCTAAAATCCGGTCATTTGGAGCCGGCTGTACCCGTCATCGCCTCTGAAAACTTCATCTGGGACTTGCCATTGTTCATGAATAAAGTTACATAATCAGTCAATTATTGTGCAGTTTTTCAATTCGGAGATCTGAAACAATCCATAAACTCACATATTTCGTTGGCAAAATAAACTTCGGTCGTAACACATTCGTGCAACCTCAATTGGATGCGTTCACTATCTCCCCCGCCACCTTAAAGCGGCCCATACACGATCAATTTTAATAACAATTATTTTGATACAATATTATTGCGAAAATTTCTGCTTTGCCACAAACGGTATAATATATTGCTCAATATCCTCTCGTCATTTGCTCTTCAACTATTGCGCTGAACGGATGGAAACAGCTGTCCCAATCGCTGTACCCTTTCGCTTTTTATAATGAAATATTGTTCAATATCCTGTCGGAGATGGAGTCCCACAAACAACCCAATGACACTGCGCAACCCTTCAATAAATACATGTATCTACCATGATTTGATTCTGTCAAGATACTATTGCGCAAGTCTAAAATTGGCTTCAATACTGCTCACTAAAGCGGCGAATCCACTGACGCGATTTCGGCTGGAGACGGGGTTGCGATCCGTTGCGATCACCTTATATGGCAGTCGGAAGTCCTAATAAGGTGATCGTAACGGATCGCAACCCCGTCTCAAGCCAAAACCGCGTCAGTGGATTCGCCGCTAAAAGCGATCCATACACATTCAATATTTTTGCACAATATGAGGATCAAAATGGGCAATATTAGGGTCGTTTAGACGACCCACATGCGATCCGATCGAATCCGATTGTGGTTCAAAAACTCTTGCGTGTCAACGCTACCCAATGCGGTCCAATGTGGACTTTGAACCGCATTGGACCACATACGACATACCACATACGTCTACCGTGCATTTGATGAAGTTACACGCGTCTAAGTCTTAAACACCCTTTGTGAATATGGCCCTCAAAGCTTGGAGGTAGAACACTAGCTGGACAATACAGAGTTTAAGAGATCACACGCTAACGATAACTTTTACGTTAACGCTATTTCTTGCATGCATTTCATGTACAAAAAATATCGTTAACGTAAGTGTTATCGTTAGCGTGTGATCTCCCTAATACCGCATGGAGAACGTAGATCTATTATTTCTTGTCACAACTGTTATAATGAATATATCGGCTCAGTATTCCGATTGTCAAATCTATGACTCAATCGACGTCATCTTCGTATGTACTTCGGCAATTTCCGACGGGCCTCCGTACATATCTCGACTGTATTATGGGCGCCATCTTGCGCAGCGATACAGCGGTGAATTCTACCGCACTCCGCCGGAAGTGAGAAGCTTGACCGACTAACATCCAAGTTGCATCCGCATGTTGAATAGTCCCTTGAAGCGACGACAATTTTGCTTGTAATTCAACATACACGTCTACATCGCTGATGAATATATTTATTCCATCATTAAACAGGCGTTAAACAGGCGTTTGTAGCAGGGTTTTTGGGTGTTATTGGTGATCTACTTTATAACGACATCTTGAGTTTTCCGGCCATCTTGTTTGTCACATGACCAGATGAGATCACATGACCACTGAAAATAAGTAGTCTCTGCAGCATGGCGGCCATAATTAATACGTCAGAGTCATTGACGACGAAAGTCATGACTCTGTGGTTCAGAGTGATCTATGACTCTCCCATTGGCCGCTGGGGGCAACCATGACGACGAGTGTGTGTGTGTGTGGGGGGGGGGGGGGGGTTANTGGGGGGGGGGGGGGGGGAGGTTAAGATTCCCTTCCAATGCACCTCATATGCCAAAAAGACAGTCCGTCTAGACCTGTCACGGAGAGCACACCAGTGACACAGTGATCAAGTGACTGCCAAACCTTAATTCAGTGTGTCACTAAAATGGGGCCAATCAATACTCTCATCAAATTGTACTCAATATTACAAAGTGATTATCTTTAATTCTCGCCTGACAAACGTATTAAATTATTTCGTCGAGTGTGCTTACAATGCATTGAGTGCCGGATGCATTCAAGTACATGTATTGGTATTGGTTAGTGATAAAACCTGGAATGAAACGAAACGAAATGAAATCATCGAAATAGGACTCGCAAGGAATTTGAGAATTAACGCAGGCCTAACTAAGTGTAATTATGTTGTAGACGTATGGGTCCGCTTTGATTGATTTTAAAATAATGATTCAATTTGATTTTGTGTGGTATGTCGAAAGAAAACGTCAATCAGAATCATCATGTACGAAATTCCCTTCGGTGCTCCTCAAGTTACCGCCAGTTTTTGTTCTGCGTTTTTTTTCACTATTCGGTTGGTGCATAAATCAACCGTCAATGTCGGAGCAGATTCACAGTTAAGCACTTAAATATCGGTATTACAAACAATAAGACAATAAAACGAAAATAAATTGATGCAAATCATGCCCATTTCGATGATTTCATTTCGTTTCGTTTCGTTTCGGGTTTTATCACTAACCATTGGTATTAGATAGTTACCTCTGCACATTACACATGCATGCAGGCAGGAGAAACAGCGAACTGTGGAATATGTTTGAGAAAATACTATACCTTTCAGGCTTTGTGCCTGCTGTTTAAACATGTACGAAAATTCAATATTTGCTTTGTACATGTACGTCGCCTATGTGCCCAGATATATACGGAAAATGCATGATTTTTTTTCAACTTCTTCAATAGGCCTAGTGTTTGATTGCAGATTCAAGTACCTGTTCTTTCTTCATTCTTTGGCGTTGTACAATAGCAACGACAGGTTGTTAACAGCAAGGACTTTTTCAAGAGATTTTTTCATCCTCAATCAACTCAAACTGCGGAATTGAGGGGGACTTTCCCACGAATACTGCAGTTTCACATCTCGAAGTCAGAGTCAACCCTCTCGTCATACATGTAATTATGCCAAGGACTATTATGCCAAAGAGGTCATTGGCGGGCAGACGTCTTCTGACCGTTGATTTAACAAGGCCTTGTTGATAAATCCGGCCGTGTTCGATTTCATGTCAACAATGGGGTACAAGCTCTGCAGTGGGCTTGTAGGCTTCTCACCAGTGTCACTCGTTTCGAAACGACATGTTTGACGGCTGGCAGGGTAGGACGCGCCTCTGAATGTGCGACTGGTCAATGGCCGATTCTGTGTCATTACAGTGCCTTTCTGTTCAGTCGGGGCTGGTGTTTCATTTTAGGTGACCTCTGAAATGTGAAACTGCGGTATATAACTCATATCCTGTCCTGGCGAAGACAAAGATCACGGAATCTCTCCTTGGATAAGTCTCGAGCAACTTCTGGTTGAAAACGAGGACGAACTCCATGACAACAAGATGGCGGAAAACCACACATCCGAATCGGCGGCGGAAGAGGGGGAAAGACTTCAACAGGAGGAAACACCGGAATTCGAAACATTACTCGATAAACTCGGAAATTTCGGTCGTTACCAAAGAGTTATCTTCGTTATCTTAAAGCTTTGTACTGTCATGCACAACGCAGTGTTGCTGTTTGTGGTGTTTGCAACTTTCACGCCAAAGTGGCACTGTTCAGGGTTTGCTCCGGGAGTTATTACTTACATCGGCAGCAACCAGACGGAGGGAGGTCCTCCGTACGTGTCCATGTCTCTTTCTAATGCGACTTTTGAACAGGCGTGCGCCGTAAACAACACCAAATGCGCGAAATTTTTCTTCGAAGACTCACTGGTTACCATCGTGTCGGAGGTGAGTTACCATGGTTACCTCATCGCTTCACCACAGACGGGCTGACAAAGAAAGCTCCTCTCTGAAGGCGCCCTTGACTTTGAATTTTATTCATGAAGTTCCGATATGCCCCCCCCCCGCACTACACTCCCCCACCATGTGTCGTCGTCCAACATCCCTCCACGAGGAACGCTGACGACGAGCGACTTCGCTCGCTCGATCGAAGTGCCAAACCCTTTCGATTAGATGCGGCGCTATCCCTCTTAGGGCCATATGCTAGGGTCGGACTTCAGCCAGACTTTCGTAAGTCTAAGGGCTGATTCATACTCGCTTGCGGACCGTCAAGCGCATGAAACTGATCGCAGGTTTCCACGACGTGAATGTGCACACGCAGTGAAATTGACCATAGTCGGCGCAAAATCCGGACGGAGTATGAATCAGCCTTAAGCCTGGTGGTCGAGTGGTTAGCGCGCTCGGCTACCAAACTGTACAATGGGTCGGCGCGGGTTCGACTCCGGGCGAAGGCATGTACCAAAAAGTTGTGAAACATTAATGCAGACTATGAGACTAAAAGCCGTGGTCCCTTGTACCTGAGTGTCTATGCCAGGGCAAGTAAAAGACCCCACGCAGGTGGACTGTAGCCTGTCGTGGACGGCAAAAATCCAACCAGGGTTACGACGCCGGTAATGATATAGATATAAGTCTGACTTTTCTCAATGCTTCAAGCACAGAGAAAGTCTAACTTCAGCATACGGCCAATTGGCGTCCATCAGATACGGCCACAATGGTCTGACGGATGTCACATATTTGTTTCCAGTGGGACCTGGTGTGTGATAACGGTCACATCCCTCAGCTGGTTACCAGTGTGTTTTGGTCGGGTATTATGGTCGGCGCACTGGTAATCGGACAGATATCAGATTGGTACGGCAGGAAAAAGGTCCTCATAGCGTCCCTCACATTGATGGGCATCATACAAGTCGCCGTGGGACTCAGTGTTAATTGGCAAATGTACGCAGCTCTTCGGTTTATGGTGGGGATAACATTAGGTAAGGCATCATGCATCAGTTGAGTGGCTGGTAAGCTGTGGAAACTATTGAACAATTTTTGACCCCTCCCCCCGTACGCATGGCATGCACATCTATGAAGGCCCCCTCCCCCCTATACGGCATACGCAAAAAATGGGAAATGACAATGCATATACAGGGCTCCAGCTACCATTAGCGTTTGCAGCAATTTGCTACTTTTTTTTCTAAATTGGCTCCTAAATGCGACATTTCTTAAAAATCACAATGTTTCTTTGAGAACTCACTTTGTAGTGTTGATCAAGATGACATTTTTTGGCTCCCATCAATTTATAAAAGNTGACAACCCCCCCCCCGCCCCAGCTGCGTATGTAGGCCTAATACTTGAATGACCCCTTATCGATCTGAACATACAACTCGCCAAAACACTTTCTATTCACTGTCGCTCTCTTTTATACAGATGTGAGATATCTTTCATTTTCTTCCAGGTGGCGCCTATGTTCTGACCTTCACCTTTCCAATGGAATATGTTGGACCAAGATGGCGGACGTTTGGAGGGGGGTTAGGTCTCTTCGGCGTTGGAGACTGCCTTGTTACGTTGCTTGCTTATTTGGTGAAGGATTGGCGGCATCTGGCTTTTATAACCGGTGCTATCTTTCTACCACTTGTTGTTGTGGTGGCTATGTAAGTCAATGGACGAGGCGCGAGTGTTGGGCTATGACACGGCAAGATGAAGATGGGCCACGAATTCTATCGTATTGACGAATGGGAGACTTTACTGCCGTTAAGGGGGTTTTACACGGTTCAACATTAGCTGAAAGGTGTTGAATGTTGAAAGGTGTTGAACGTTGTTGAAAGCTGTTGAACCGTCTGAACCCCTTTTCAACACCTTTCAACACGGTCGTTCAACAGCTTTCAACATGTTGCCAGAAATAGGAATATGAAGCTATTTCGGCAACTTGTTGAAAGCTGTTGAAAGACCTGTTGAAAGGGGGTTTCGACGGTTAAACAGCTTTCAACAACGTTCAACAACTTTCAGCGTTCAACAGCTGTCAACATGTTGAATCGTGTAAACCCCCCTTTAGAGGCCGCCTGTTTAGTGTTAGCGGTCCTCGAACGTCACAAAACGTGACGTCACAGACGTAAGTCATGGCCTCCACGTCATTACGAATGACGTTTTATGGCGAGCACTTCTTCTCTGTGACGTCAAATTTCGTTACGTTCAGGACCGCTCACTGGTGGCCTCTAACGGCAGTAAAGGTAAAGTCTCCCAATTCTTTCGGACGAGAAATGATGTTCCCCCTCAAAATCCTGAAATTTGGATTATTACATGGCATCAGCCTGTAGCGCATGTATAGGCCTATATCTTTATCTGGTTTGCACGCTGGAATGCCCTCTTGCGGATCGAGGATTTTTTGAATTCCTTGCACTCCTGACCTGATACAACTCCATCTACGGGTTAGTCACAAGTCAAGTCAGACGTCCACATTTCAGAGTCGTTCCGGAGAGCGTTCGCTGGCTGATCCACCGACACTATTATTTCGACGCAACACAAGTGATGAGACGATGGGCGAAGTACAACAAACGCCCTATGCCTGACAAGATGTTGGTAAAGAAAATAGCTTTAGCAGCTGGTGACAAGATCGGGAACGTTCCTCGTTACGGTTTCTTGGACCTGTTTAGAGGTCGCCTTGTCGCCAAAAGGACACTCGTGATCATGTTTTCTTGG
>NMRB01001068.1:171902-197987 GCA_002633025.1 Notospermus geniculatus | reverse complement strand
TGAGCGAGAATATCATACTAAAAGTTTTTTATGGTAAAACCAAATACCTGACAAAACAGAAAACATACACTTTCGGAGAAGTCTCTTCGCAGCCAAACTCTGAGTCTTGACAAACTTTACTGTTTTCAAGCATTTTGCCTGGTACCCTCTGTGGTTTTATGGTGGCATACCATACAGCAGAACACCATAGAAAGGGTATAAACCATAAAATAACACAACATTTTTATACCATAAAAATATTACCATAGAAATTGATGATCCATAAGGTTCTTATGGTATCATATTGGTACCATAGGGAAAAGTACCATAGACTGTAACAAAACACCATTGACAAGTACCATAGAAAATCTATGGTAATTGTCTATGATATTCTCTATGGTATATCCTATGGTATCGCACATTATTTTTAATAGGGTCCCCTTTATCATGTTTATCATTCCTAATGAGCCATTGATCCATGCTTTTATTTACAACAATGCACGCAGTCAAGCATTCAACACAACAACAGAATTGGCCTAGACCATCGAGCGTAGCAGCAGCTCCCATCTCCCTAGCTACCCATGGCAACGGTTGCCATGCGTAGGGAGATATTGATTTTCTGTCAGACTGTGGCAGTGGCGCGCTTTCCGAGTCGGTCGGGGCTGTTTTCTTTCCTCAAATTTAAGTTAGTGGAAGCAATTTGGGGGCTCCGACATCTAAGATAGGGGTATCATTTGAAAGAGAATCTTCTCAGGATCATAACCAAATAGGTTTTAGATAATCAGATGCCCTACTATTTGGATAAAAACTGAAAAATTCCAGGAGAATCATCTCTGACAATAAGAAAAGTCTCTGCCGGCGTAAGATTTTGAACGAACAACAAACTCGAAATCACTCTCCCAGATGCCGGGAAATCGCTTCTCATGCGTTCTAGGATTCAAATTTTTCTGGGGGAGGCCCCCCAGACCCCCCGCCGGGGCCACGCCGTAGGCGTGGGGCTCGCGCCTTCGGCGCTCGCATAGTCCGTACCCAATAATTTTTTTCTGGCGGAAACCCTGGGGCGGCCTTGGTTCGAAATAGAATTTTATGCAACTCGGCCTTGATTTGAAATTGAACACAGGCACAGGCATGGGATTGGCTGGAAGTACCCTGTCAATAAAACGCATTTCAATAGCCAGACTTCACCTAAAACGCATTTCAATAGCCAGACTTCACCTACAATAAAGTCTGGCAACATCTAACTTTGACCCAATGGAATGCGTATGTGGCAGAGCTCTGCGGTTTTTAATCATGCTTGTCGATCAGTTGTAGTCGTTCCCGAATTGTTCGCGCTTTACACCGGTTATTCAAGAGCTGCCTGTTAATATTAGCTGTGGTTACACTACATAGAAATCCCCGGGCTTTTTGAGCCCGTGTCAAGCCCGGGCCTGAAAAAAAACCCGCCTGAGACCCGGCGAGCGTCTACACTACTAAAATCTAGCTGAACTTAATTGCTACGCCCGGCGATAGGGTCGCTACTGGCACGCACTCTTCACGAAGAGGAGGCGCTAAATTGGAGTGCTGGCTTTTTACCGCGCATGCCCACAAGACACGCCGCCTGTCGCGGTGTTCAAGAACTAGACAAAGCCCGGGTCTATTGCGTCTACACTACTTAAAAAACCCGCAGGAGACGCGGGTCTAAATTAAGCCCTCCAAAAACCCTTCGAAATCGGAGGGTTCAAAAAGCCCGGACTTTTCATCCCCGGGTCTATTAGACCCGCGCTTTTAACAGGTGTAAACAGAAAAAGTCCGGGTGAGACGCGGGTTTTTATGTAGTGTAAACAGGGCTACTAAAGGTGCGTGGAAAATCCTACTATCAATTTCCTAACTTCGACATTCCATTGGGTCCGTCGAGCTACGCCCCCTTTCTTGTGTCATGTCTGTCAACCATGGATCCGTGCCCTGACAGGCTTAAAATAAGGCCACATAAAAAAGAAAGCTGATGATCGTCCCTGCCCGACCCGAGAAAACGGCCCCGACCCCGTTTTTTTTTGAAAATTTTTTCTTTTTTCATAAAAAATAACGATTTTTTTTCTATTCCCCCCAAAACGTTCAAATTGTCCTCTTATTTTGACCATTGACATCACTTGTTGTTCAGTTCATATCGCACCTGGGATACAAAGGACGCGATTTCAAGGCATTTGGTTGTTACCATTGATTCATTCTTCATGCCAATTCACTGTAAAAAAATTTTTTTTAAAAGCCTCCCCCACCCACCTCCTCCCCGAGAAAAGGACGATCACCATTTTTTTATGTGGCCTAATGCCATGCGCACTTGCCCCCCCCCCATCATCTGCATGACGGTCACACGCAAGCTAGGAATCCACTGCTGATTTTCTGCGTTGCGACTTATGCAACACTGCTAGGCCTAGGCCTACGGTAGGCTACAAAACAGGCCTAGGCCTACTGCGACTGAATACGATAGCAAGGAACTCACCCTCATGAACTGATCACAGGCGTAGATCTAGGCCTATCATAGGCCTACGTCTATCTGTACGTGTACCGGTAGGGGTAGGGGGATCTTGGGGACCCTGGGGCTTACACCACTAAAAAAAGACTAGCATGTTGAGTGGTGTAGAGTAAGCCCACCCAGGGTCCACAAGAACCTCCCCTATAGGGCCTACCGGTAGGCCTACAGACAGGTGTCCCACCGAGGGACGTCTCAGGGTCTGAGACGCCTGTGAACTGATATAGCCCTATTAAAAAAATAGCTATGGTACCTTATGGTATCCTGTGGTATCCTATGGTACCCTATGGTATTTATGGTATTGTATGGTATATTGCTATTGTACCCAAGGTATTTTATGGTACTATGGTATTAATTTATGGTACTTATGGTTCCCTTTTATGGTACTATTGTATTTTATGGTACTATGGTATTAATTTATGGTACTTATGGTTCCCTTTTATGGTACTATAGTATTTTATGGTACTATGGTATTAATTTATGGTACTTATGGGTCCCATTTATGGTACTATGGTATGCTATGGTTCTATGGTATTAATCTATGGTACTATAGAATGTTATGGTGCTATGGTATTAATTTATGGTACTGTGGTTTCCTATGGTTCTATGGTATTCCTATGGTACAAGGGATGAAAATGGGAAAAAGATTTTCCCATTGAAAAAAAACGAGGAGTTAAATGTTCTGATTTATAAATGTATAAGATTCTTGCTTACTTTTGGCACTAATAATTTCTGATGTTGGTTGCAGTTGGTCTGCAATTATGAGCGAGAATATCACACTAAAAGTTTTTTATGGTAAAACCAAATATCTGACAAAACAGAAAACATACACTTTCGGAGAAGTCTCTTCACAAGTCAAAATCTGAGTCTTGAACAACTTTACTGTTTTCAAGCATTTTACATGGTACCCTCTGTGGTTTTATGGTGCAATACCATACAGCAGAACACCATAGAAGGGTGATTCTTAGATTAGGGGACAAATTGCTGTCCGGTGAACTCTTGGACTTCAGTTTTCAAGTATGTCTACTCAAATTATGAATTGAATTGNTAGCAATATACCATACAATACCATAAATACCATAGGGTACCATAGGATACCACAGGATACCATAAGGTACCATAGCTATTTTTTTAATAGGGATGGTACCCTCTGTGGTTTTATGGTGCAATACCATACAGCAGAACACCATAGAAAGGGTATAAACCATAGAATAACACAACATTATTATACCATAAAAAGATTACCATAGAAATTGATGACCCATAAAGTTCTTATGGTATCATATTGGTACCATAGGGAAAGTACCATAGACTGTTACAAAACACCATAGACAAGCACCATAGAAAATCTATGGTAATTGTCTAGGGTATTCTCTATAGTATATCCTATGGTATCGCGTATTATTTTTAATAGGGAAGTTATGTTACCTGGGAGTAGGTCACACTTCCAGATCTGTAACTGCAGGAACAAAGTTACAGGGTGTGACAGACCGGACAGACAGACACGCGCGCCCGCACGCACGCACGCTGACAGACAGACAGGCATCAGACAGACAGATAGACACCCTGACCAAACACTAACTCCAAACCCCGACCCCTGAGTAGCCAGATTTGTGTTATTATAACTGAGCTACACACACCAAGGCTTTGCTGGTACAGTCTATGATGATCCGACGTACAAAACGGAACTTGTATAGTACAGGCAATGTCAGCTAAGTCGTCTGTCAATGAATGTACCAGGTACATTGAGTGATGGCGCAAAGCCGACACTGACCGTACCTGGCACACTGTATGTCGGGGACATTCATTTACTTTATACCCGTGTAAAGACACTGTTTATACTTGTCTTACAATGTTCCTGGTACAGGCAGCCTACGGCCGTCACTGGATGTACCAGGAACATTCTATGATAGGGTACATTCATCTTCGTTACACCGGGACTATGATACCCTGATAGCGTAACACCCGGGAATTCTGGAAGAAGAGTGATTCACTCTTCTTCCAGAAATAAGAGAGAGAAATTTCATTGAGGCTTCGTGTATTCTCGTGCGTCAAAATCAACAGTACCCGCTGACGCTATGCCGGCCTCGTTGCGGCCCCCACCTAGTAGCTCCCGCTCGAAACCGCGCGCACGTGCCTAGCGTTGCTAGTCTCACCACATTTACAGGAAAATAAAATATTGGGCCTCCCTTTAACTCACCTCTTACAATAGTCCGTCGGACTATGGTCCCTATTAATAACCCCCGGACTATACCATCAGGGGACTATGTCAGCTACTAGATTGGTGCCAAAATGAGTGCCACGGCCATTAGTGGTAGTATGGTTCGATGAATATAATTACCCGCATGTCTAGTCTGTCTACGGTTTTGCCGTGCGATGGCTAGTTGCTAAATTCACTCAATGCAGAAAACGTATCCAATCCCGCACAATGAGCGTCACCTATAATTAATTTTTGCTGATTTGCGGATTGACGGATCCCAAGTACAGAATCTGGTCTGCAGATGACACCATCAGACCTCTTGATTGCTAGGACCAGTTGACTTAAAGCGAATGGCTCGCGTGGTTTTGGTGGTACCTCCCATAGAGAGTGAACCTAGTCTCCAGGCAAAGCCATGCTCCAGTCATAGGCAAAACCTTTGCAAATATGCGAAACTGCACCTGGGGACGAGATTCCATTAAAAATTTGTTAAAATGGGTTAATGACAATTTCAAATTCAGTCGGTCAAAATGTACATTTTGTGCTATTCACATTGATTTCGAAGCGGCAGATTTCGCAGAATACGCCTCCGAAGTTTGGCTGTCTAATGCATTTCCCATTAAACTAAAATCCTTCTTTCGCCTTTTTCTCAAAACGGCGCATGATTTGAGGACATGTCAACAAAGAATGTCAACAAACCCCGCGAGCCATTCGCTTTAAGCTCTGCGTAGTTTGGCTGAAAAAGGTGATTCTCTCAGCATGAAGTGGACGAGTACCCTTCAAACTTCCGATGGCACATCGGCTTTCGTTACTTCGGGCAGTGCGACGGCGGTTGGCGACAGCGCAGGCCTTCACCTAAAAGACGCTGTTGCTGTCGCTATTTACATCATGAACTTTCCCCTTCCACCGATTCCAGCAATGTTTGGTCTCCTCGGTAATTTAGGTTCCTTTTAATGAATCAGAAAAAGCATTAAAAAAGCCCCACGTGTTTTTGTATGCGCAACATGGCTGAGTCGGACAGTGTGTACATCAATGCAAGCCTACGTTCGCTGTTAGTGATGGGGCCTCATCTCTTTGAAGACGTTCGTGTAAAGAGGGCTTCTTGTCTTCACTACCTCTCATGCTATCCTATCGGAATAATCCTTTTATTATTGTATACTTTCTGCAATGGCCATTGACCGTTTCATCGCAGTAACATGGCACTTAAAAGCCGTTATGTTATTCACAATGCGCCAGAGCAAAAATTATTGTGTTTTGCATATACACCTGCAGCCTTGGCGTAAATCGTCTATGTTTGTTGAAGTGTCTTTATTTTTCATTTTCATGCATTTATACATGTTCGTGTACATGTACAGTCATGGACATTAGTTTATCTACACCTGAAACTTTGAATATTTCAAATACTACTGGGCCAATTTTAACACGGTTTGTTCCACATGAAAATATATCTTGTTGGCCATATTTCTGCATCAAAATTTTGGAAATTTTAAAATATCGTAATGATGTAATAGCTCATCAGAAAAAAAACACTAAAATCAAACTTTTTATTATGTAATATTTTTGTGATCTTTGTTGCAGTTGTGATAGAGTGGAACTTTCTAAGGATTAGATTTTGGGCTTTGTTTTATCAAAATATGTTGAGTGGTTGCTGAGATATTTGAGATTATCAACATTTTGATAATTTGAGATTTTCGTGGTTTGTAGGAAATTTTGATGCCATTTGATAAAGCTAACCTCAGAATATTGATTTACAAAATTTTGGAACTTTGTGCCTTAACTGGGCATTTTTCAAAGTATCAACATGTTGATATTTTGAAAAACATGCTTAACTTCCAGTTTCGGCTAAAAACTCCAAAACTTCAAACTTCTTGTTTTTTAGGTGAGCTCCGTCTACTGGTATCATAATTTTGTGAAAAATTAAAAATTCTCAAATTATCGAAATTTTGATAATCTCAAATATCTCAGCAACCACTCAACATATTTTGATGAAACAAAGTCCATAATTCTGATAAAGTTCCACCCTATCAAAACTGCAACAAAAGTCACAAAAAACATTACATAACAAAAATGTTGATTATTACGATTTTTTCTGATGAGTTATTACATAATTACGATATTTACAAATTTCCAAAAGTTTGATGCAGAAATATGACCAACAAGATGTACTTTCGTATGGAAAAAAACGTGTTAAAATTGGCCCAGTAGTATTTGAAACATTCAAAGTATCAGGTGTAAATAACAGACCCCTAGCTAGGCATTTCCAGAGGGGAGGGGCGCCGCGCCCTGCCTTAAAAAGTAACTGAGAATTGCGCCCTGCCCCACCCAAAATTGTTGCCTGACGCGCCCTGCCCTTCCTTTTCAACCGCCCTGCCCACAAAAATGCACGAACTCACTCCCGCCCCCGGTGTTGCCATCTGTACGACGCTGGGACGAAGTTAGGATCTCTGCTGATAGCGCCTGGCAATGGCGGCTTGTTACTTTCACCAAATTCTACTTTTGTTCATTCCTATCTTGCGTCTTTGAACCCAGATCTACGGCCAGGCGGTGTTTAGATCAATAAATTGTGATACCAGGCCGCGCTACCCACAAAGTCGGAAAAAAGTTTGTAAATGCCGATGTCAGTTTGACGAAGACCGAATAAAATTTCCAATTCACAATCATTGCAAAACTAATTTCAACATTTCACCAACTCATGATTTCTGTTCTTATCTGATCATTACATTTGAGATCAATTGGTCTCTTTACCCACGCTTCCTTAAATGTTATACTGAGCATACCCATATCAAATCCCACCGGCAACTTCCCGCCATCAGCCCAGCAGACCGCATGGTCAGCAGTCAAAAATCAATAACTTATGAATGGTGACGTCATGTGCGAACGCAGCGCCAGAGCCACTGCATGTGGTGGTACTGAGAACTAAATCTTTGAGGTTGAAAATGGGATAGGGATAACAAGTATATATAGACATGGAGATGGACTGACTTTTTATTTCAGGGAAGAAATTTTCTTGGCCATTTTACCCAATGATAATCCCAGCCCCCGGCTTATTCCAATAGGCACAGCTGGTTGTTGAGTTTAAGGTCCAGTCTGGGAGATTAACCCTCTTTATGCCAAGGCTATATTGCTAGTATGGGGGAAGGATTGATCCCTCAATGCTGTTGATTTAGCATGGATTCTTGTTCAGGTCCAATTTTAGGCACCTTTACAAGAGCAGACTGCATCCAGTGGCACTCATTTTGAAGATTGAGATGGCACTCTGCCTACTACTTACTGGCCATAAAAGCCCCCAACATTGAAGACAACTTTCTTTACAAAACACAGCTTAGTGCCTTTTATTTGCAATAAATAGATCATGTACTAATGTACTAATGTACTAATTTGACACCAAACAATGCATAAGGCATATCGGGTGGCCCAAAAAACGTGGCGAACTTCAAATCTTGATTTCTCAACAACTGTCCATTGTAATTCAATGAAATTTGGTGCTGTATCATTAAAGATGTTTTGTTTATTGTGCAAATTTTTTGCATTTATACTTTTGGTATTAGGGCCGTATCACTCAATATAAAAATCATGGTAAAAAATGTGATTCCGGAATCCAATAAAATACGAAAAAACCCATCCCGAACTTCATGTTGCAATTTCTCAATAACTATTCACTATAACCCCAAGAAAATTTATTCAATGCTGTTCCGTGGCAATGTTTCTACAATGGGAAAGGTTCAGCTCAATATCTTTGGTATTAAGACTGTGGCATCAAATATAAAAACCATAGTAATCATTGATCATATTTAAAGAGACAATGGGGAAACTTTGAAACGCTAGATTCAAATATTGCGTTTTAGTAGTGAGCGCCACGGCGTAGACATTGAAGTTATTGGATTAATACTTTCACATATTACAGCCAATATCACGAGGCGTTGTTACACAAAATTTCATTAAGTTGTAGTAAAGGGTTTTAGAGAAATGAAAATTTAAAGTTCGAGAAATTTTCATCCACCCTTTTCCTCCAGGCCTCCGGAATCGCATGTTTTCCCCTATGATTTTTAAATTGAGTGATATGGCCCTAATACCAAAGCTATCAAAGCAAAAATTTTACACGTTAAACAAAACATCTTTAAATGATATGGTGCCAAATTTCATTGAATTATAACGGACAGTTGTTGACAAATCGAAATTTGAATTTCGGCACGTTTTTTTGGGCCACCCGATATAATTTTTGAGTAAGACATGACAAGACAAAACGTCGCTCGATTTGGCGATCAATATTCCTACCTCGTCACTTTCAGTTCAGATAAATAAACAAAGTATTGACTGATTTAATCATTACTTCGTCTGCGATCATTTTCACCAGGGTTCATATCATGTAGTCACAAACGGCCATTGACTAAATTATCAACACGTCAACGTTAAGACTAGGCCTACTCCTTATAATCTTGTTACCGTTTCCCCTTTCTGGTTGGCACATAACATACGCTCACAACTGATTACTCGTTACACTCTAGATTTCAATTTCCTTCTTTACGTCGCAAGATTGTCGCTGCGACGTCACTGATGGTCGCCCAGATTTTCGCGAATATGGTCGAAGGATTTCGAAATAGTCACCCATTGTCAAAACCGAGGTCTGTCACGGTGTAGGCCAACATCCACATAGACACACGGATTTTTCGGCTCTCGAGATGAAATTCACTATTTACCAAATCTTCGTGACAGGTTGGAGTTTACGGTCACCGTCTTTGGACGATGGAGAAGAAAAGTCGTGTATTTCTTGTGCTGCTGTCTGCCTCATGGTCATGAATTGTACGACCTTCGTAGCGATTCCAAAACCTAGCAGCCTTGTGTGTCAGATGAGTGACCGGCGGGGGACATGCATGGAGAAGCACGAAGCTGTGAGGTATCCGCGAGCTAAGATGTTCCAAAAGAAGGTAATTCGCTTCAGAACTTGATGCTACGGCATTTTAAGTGAATTTGACAGCTTTATGATCGGCTATGTTGGTGTGTGCAGAACGCGCTCCAGAATAGTGCTGTTTGGGGTTGGTTTTGGCTGCTCTCGAATTTGGGAGAACTGTAGCCTTGCAGCCTAATAGGCTACCACGCGTGATGAGTAGTTTTATGCTGTTGTCTCGTAGTTCTAAATGCTTTAATAAATTAATATTTCAGTGTAGACCAACCCCGAAACAAGCCGCAATATTTCCAAAACAGTTTTCAAAATGTTTTGTCGCAGAAATGATCTGAAAATGTTGATGGTGTCGACGGGCCTTTAGGCCGAGTTCACATGGAGTTATACGGTATACGGATACGCTGGCGAACAAAGATTTCATGGCCATGAACCCTTCATTAGGCCATTGCCAGCATGTTCGTATACATGTACCATACTTCTGTGTGGACACAGCCATTTGCTTTCCCATACCCCTCGTTGGTATGCATATACCCCGTCACACTAGAGGCAGAATGACCTGGAATGCCGTCGGAATGACAATTCGTAGTTCATTCCTGGACAATCGAAGTGCATTCTAAAAATTCTGACTGGATTCCGGCTGCGTTCGTAATGTTCCGGCCTATACTCCTGTGCTCTGTCACAATGTTTTGGATATGTTCAAAACTATCGAGGGGCATTCCAAGTGGGGAAATGTCGAACGGCATTTGAAGTGTATTCTATCTGCATTCTTACTGCGTTCTAAATAGTCCGACAGCCTTCTAACAGCATTTCAAACATTCTGATCGCATTCGAAGGAGAATCCAAAGGTCCAGGGACCTTATTCACAAAGCCCCCTAACTTTAAGGGTACACAAATCCTTTGTGATTCTGATAGTGAACAATAGGTTGTCCGCAAAAGGACAATAGTTTGCGCACTCCCGCAAGTTACGGGAGCTTCGTGAATAAGGTCCCAGGGTCCATACCCTGCCAGCTGAGCTCAGACTCATGAAAAATTTAGATTCAGCAGCCTGTTGGGGAACATTCTTGCGGCATTCTAGATACACTCAGGAAATTCTCCTTACATTCGAAGTACATTCCAAGTGCATTTTTTGTATTCGAGAGGCATTCTTCGTGAATTTTTCGACATTCTAACCATATTCTGCAGCCATTCTGCGAGATTTCTGACCAAATTTGAGGTGAATTCGATGTGCGTTCCAAGTATTTGAAGTGCAATCTTTCAAAGCTAATTCTCTCCCGAATCCAGCTCGAATTTTGCAAAGTTTCTCATTCCGGCTGGTTCTGCTTGATTCCTGCTGATTCGAACTAAGTGTGACGGGGATAGGTAGACGGTATACGAACACGCTGGCGAACAATGGCCTGTTAAAGGGTTCATACCATGAGACCTTTGTTCGTCAGCGTATCCGTCTACCGTATAACTATGTGAACTCGGCCTAATACTCGAAGATTTTTCATGTCCTTTGCCACCTTATTCACCAGCAGGGACCTTATTCACAAAGCATCGGCCTACTTGGAGTTGCGCATTCGATTGTGGCGTCCTAAAGCATGGCGCACACGAGCGACATGAAATGGTCCATGGACCATGTGCTCACTGGGTTGGACATAATAGTCTAATGACAGAGGGAGGTACATGTACATATCAGTTATGAGCAATCTGGGTCAAGTCATTCCCAGGTAGGACTTTGATGATTTTTGGGTAATGCCACCTGGCGGCCATATTGGATGTCTGATCGGGCTGGAACTTCACATGCACATAAAGGTCATCTGCAGGGGGCCACATAGTACATTGGAGCACTTTGGGTTAAGGCGTTCCTGAGTTACAGCACTTTGATGATTTTTGGGTTACGCCACCTGGTGGCCATGTTTGAAGTCAAATCAGGCCGAAATTTGACATGCATGTAAAGGTCATCTAGATGGAGGTAAATATCAAATTTGAGCACTCTGCGTCAAGCCGTTCCCGAGTAATAGCACTTACTTGATTTTCAGGTTACGCCACCTGGCGGCCATATTGGATGTCCAATCGGGCCGAAACTTGGTATTTTCTAAGGTACCCCTCCAATGCATGTTTATGCAAGATATGAAGTCAATCGGTGATATAATGGCAAACTGTGGCAGGTTCGTCACTTTGTCGAACTTTGACCTCAGTGAGCTTGAAAAGTAGGTCAAATCAAAAACCCGTTATATATGTTATGTATCCTTATTAGCTACACCTATGATAAAAATTTGGAGATGATCTAGTCATTAGTTCAGGAGTTATTGCACTTTTTGTGTTTTCGGTTTCCGCCACCTGGTGGACAAACTGAGAGTCGAATGGGACCGAAACTTAGTGTCGTGGGTCATCTGACCTAGGGGTATATATGTAACAAGTTTCAAATCAATAGCTCCAGCGGTTACGAAACGTGCCCTGCTAACGGACCACGACGTACGACGACGACGACGACGGACGACGGACGCTGCACCATTGTAATAGCTCACCCCAGTGAGCTAAAAATCAAGGCGACTGCCGACGAGACCATCGCTGGCGACGTCGTAGGAGACCATCGCTAGCAACGTCGCTCGCCGACCACACTGGCGACCATTTTTTGTGAAGAATCGGCAAACGACAGACGACCTGCCGGAGCGACTTAGCCCACAGATCATCGTCAGGTCGCATCGCATAAGTTTGCGGATCTTTTTCCTGGTCGGCCGACAAGGCAGCGTGTTCCACGAGACAATAGTTTCCATTACAGCTTTTATATCCGGTCTTATTAGTACCGGTGCCTATCCGCATATAAATAAGACCGAATATTTCACGGCTTGCGCTTCCACTACTGGATTTGAGGTTAGTAAGTTCGGCTACAGATGGCGATACCTGGAGTGAACAGCGTATTGTTCTGGTACTTTTGAGCATGCGCAATGTCGCAAGCGATCTTAAGCCACCTATAGCCGAACATAATACTACAAAAAATAGACCCGGACTTATTGCCATCCCACTAGAGAAAACACCTTTGTTGATCCGCATCTAATTTACATTCGGAGTATACTCGGCTATGTTATCCGAGCTTAATAGATCCACACTTAATAGAACCGGACTTACTAAACACGGACATTCTACAGGGTGTCCCAGAAAAAACGCAGCAGTCGGGAAAATCAAATATTACAGCCATATAAAATTGGTTTTGCTAGATGCGCCAGAGCATAAGCTTCATTTTCGTACCTATTTCATGATGGTGCAGTTCCGGATAGCTGCACAATCTTGTTTGACTGAGGGGAGGTAAAATGACAATTGCTGCATGTTTTCTGATGGTGAATTTCATTGCATAATCCTCTCATTTGAGCACTCCTCCTCCATGATCCTCTGCATAATGGGTTTTTAACTGATTGCATATAGCACAGGCATACAAAATTGCCACCCCATGGACTTTTTGCTGGTCGTTTCACAACATGGTGCAGTAAACACATCAGCAGAGGTCATTTGTGGTGACTGAATATGCACAACTTGGATGCCTTGTAGCAGTTAGAAATGCTTTTTAAGAGAAATAAATGTGTTTCTTTAAGCATACATGTATGCTATTCTTATATCTTTGTTATTAAACACGTCTGAGATACCAAGCTTTTGTGCTGATCATTATTCATGGATTGAAACATGCAGCAAATGTCATTTTACCTCACCTCAGTCAAACAATGATTGTGCAGCTATCCGGAACTGCACCAAAATGAAATTGCTATGAAAATGAAGCTTATGCTCTGGCGCATCTAGCAAAACCAATTTTATATGGCTGTGATATTTGGCTTCCCCAGAATCACGATTTTCCTAACTGTTGCGTTTTTTTCTGGGACACCCTGTATAATGGAAGCAGAATAAGCCCGGACAAATACCGGCTTTTTTATGTAATGGAAGCGCAGCTAATGAGCCTTGGCCTACTTCATGTTTACTCTATTTATCAGCCAGTCATTTCTTGTATTTTTTCTATTTGATTTTTCCGTCAGGGCCGAAGCCATAGTGTTATTGGCCCTGGTGAGTACGGAAGAGGTCATCTTAAGCTACTCGTGTTCCTCACTTGGATGGGGTCTTTTACTTGCCCTTGCAAAGAAACAAGGTTTTGTTGCATTTGCATGTGTATATGCATGAGCGTACTTACTGTGCTGGCTGATTTAAAGTCATGAAGACGGAAGGCCTAGCAGTAAAGCTACATCGAATGGTAAATTTACCGATCGTGAACATCCTCCCGTCGCTGGGAAACGTGGGGGGGGGGGGCATTATTGGCCTTGGCGCGAGAGCACGGTGCGTGGTGTTTTCGTTAGAAACATAGATTTTTGGATATAATACTCCACTTTATGCGGGTGATCCACCGAATTTACGACGAGATTTACGATTAGTATGCGACTAGTTCACGAAGGGTTTATGACAAATTTAGGACGGCCGGTGGATCAGCTTTGCGTTCAAGATTCGTTTGCGACTCGTTCGCGAGACTGATTTCTGTTTGCGACGAGTTTTGGATGCGATCAAACATGATTGACATCTTAAAGTGTGCTCTGTTGCAGGCGATTCGGACAACCCACGTCCAGAATGACATCACGTGATTCTACGCCGTCTGACATCATCTTCTGATGACGTCGAAACAGGACTGATTCCGTATTTTTTTTATGTATTTTTTCGGTGGATCCGCTTGAGCCTCGTTTCCAGTCATGGTACTGTCACACCTTGCCGGATAGCATTAACGGACGTCTGACGGAGCAAAAGAAAATTATCCGGTGGTGACAGTCGTCTCCGTTGCCGCTGGAGGCCCTCACGAACGGAAGAAAATAGAGGTCCACCAGGGTGTAAGTTGCTGTCTGTTCGGGACCCGTTACATGTACGGTAGTAATACTGTACTTATCCTGAAGTCATCAGTTTTTTCCTGTGGACTCCGTTACCCATCCGTCATTCATCAGTCTCCATGCGTTCCTTATCAGGTAATCGTCCGCTGAACATACGGTACACCTCCGGTTCACCCGTTGCAGGTCCGGTAGTAGTCCGATCGCGAGTGAAACTCCACCGGACGTCAACGAATGCGAACTGACAAGTACAGGGCGAGCAACGAACGAGTTCCGAACAAAACGAATGCACAGCGCACAACCACCGTTCAAATAACGGACGCTTTTGCCCGGTGGTGTTCGTTCCATCCGGCGGAAAGTTTTGTGCATGCACAAAACTTTCCGCCGGATGGAACGGACCTCGCCTGACAAGGAACGCATTTCCCGAACGAGAAACGGGCAAGAAACGAATGCGAACGGAAATGAACGGATTCAAAATTTTGCTGTCCGTCGGACGTCCGTTAACGCTGTCCGGCCAAGTGTGACAGTAGCATAAATAGCGCGATATCTCGCAGCGAAGGCGACGGGAATCAGGCTGGATCAGCTTCAAAGTCATGTCATTTTTACGTCTCTTTCACGACGGGTTTTCGATTCGTTCGCGACTGCCGTCGTAAACTATCTCAAACTGATCGTAAATTCGTCACAAAGTCGGTGGATCACCCGCACTACGTGGCAGTTCAACATGACAGCGTGTGATGACGTCATCAGAACGCTCGTGGTAAGGAGAATTCAAAGTTATGAAGTCAGCAATAAAACCAAATCAAAGTTAGCATTTTCGGACCCAAAGGAATAAGCCTATGGCACTCCTGATATCGGTCTCGATGTTTATAATCAACATCGACCAACATCCGACGCGAGGGGCAAAAGAGACTAAGGGCCGTATTTACGAAGCGAGATTAGGCCAACACGCGTCTACGTTCATAGTTATTCAGGTTAAGGGCCTAGAAAACCATTGTGTTGCTACCTTGTTCGCTGCTTGATCGGCAGATTTCACCCACAGGATAACCACACGCGGTTAACATTCCTGCGTTTACGTGCAGGAGGATCGAAGAAAAGAGTTGAATGACGCTAAACAAGGCCTGTAGGTTGTTCAAGTTTTTCTTTGTCCTCCTACAACAAGACATAGGAAAGTTAACCACGGGTGATTTTCCTGCGGGTAAACGCTGCCGATCAAGCAGCGTACAAGGTAGCAAAACAATGGTTTTCTGGACCCTTAACCTGAATAACTATGAATTTACGCGCGTGTTGGCCTAATCGCGCTTCGTAAATACGGCCCTATATATAACCAACAATCGCCTGGCCTTAGCTGCAATATACAATAAGAGAAGAATTGTCACTTAGGTCTCTTTGGAACCCGCCTCTCCAGCGGTGTTTTATAAGCAATTCTGATGATAATGTGAGTCGATAGTCTCTCTTGTCTAAATGATTCTTGAAGGAGCCAGCGAGGATTAAGTATAAACTAGGAAAGGTGATCCCTTTCCGACCACCACTGATGTCAGCCAAGTATGATTCATGGTTCCCAGTCCCTGCATTGGGGAAGATAGTACAGATTCACGGGCCAAAGGAAACACCCTTTAGGAATGTTGTTGTGTATGCTTACAAAGGCAGCTACTTTGGAATAGAGTACAAGACGTCTTTCTACAGAAAAATCACAGGTTGTACGCCATCTATTTACTTGGGTTACATGGTGTTTTATACTTTTATCCAACGGAAACAAACCTGTCTCCTGTATGACGTTAAAAGGGGGGCATTTGAAGGGAACGTCATTGTACCTAATAGAAATAAATGCCTTTCCCGAGGAGTAGACTTTGACCTAACTACAGGATATGAGGGAAAAGTCGTTGTATGTTGCCTTAGAAGTTTCATCGGCGCCACCATTTATGACATCATTTTGTCAAACGAAACTGGTCGCGTTCATTTTGTCCTTAAAAATGGAATCATCATCCTTTTGACCCGCATACCATACGTTATCACCAGCGATGTTTATAGTTTTGTAGGAATATACCTTCTTGCCTATCTTTTCATTGATAATTACCGGCTAACAAAATACTCGCCGAGGCAAATACCCAGGTACTGCCGTAGTGGTAGTGGCATTTTAACTTTCAATTCGTTTTACAATATGTTGTTCGTGATTTGTGTTCCTACGCTTATTGCTGCCGAAATTACACGTATTTTTGACCCTAAGGACGGTCTCGTAAAAAAGGGTCCTGGGGAAAAAATGTTTACAGAGAAAATTGTGACCTTTCACCCGAGTATCAACGATGGGGTTTCGAATCATTACCTATTCAACCCCACAGATGGTGCATTTTTGCATTTTAAACGCTCTTCACGGATGGCGCCGGGCATACGAGAGCGTATCGTTACAGTTGCAGTTTACAATCTGGTGATACGAGACTAAAATGCTGATGTCAGGTAGCACCTATAGACACCGTGCTAAAGTCGACCATTTTTTCCGAGAGGGTAATAACAGACACTGAATGTACAGTGAATGTACACCACTGATGTACAGCATGTTTTAAAATCTGCAAAAACATAAACACCTGCCTGAAAAGGTATCACCTAACATAACCACCAGTAATATAACATTAATATGCACTGAGCCTTGGCTTACCTTTGGCAAAATAGTAATTCAGAAAAGAAAAAAAACCCAGACTTTTGTTGCTTACCCAATCTTGGGTCCAGGTTTATGAATCATCATGTTTCACACTGTGGGATAGGAGCCTGGAAACCTGGAGCTAAGGTTTGTCCTAAACGGGCATGATAAAAGTCTTTTGAATATCTTCTCAAATTTCGGCCTGGGCACATTGCATCACATATGTAGCATTGCTGAGCAGGTGTTCTTTGTGTAATTGCAGGTTTGAAAACATGCTGTGCATCAATGGTGTACATTCACTGTACATTCAGTGTTTGTTATTACCCTCTGGGAAAAAATGGCCGACTTTAGCAAGGTGTCTATGGTGGCACTCTCTAGAAACACCTACCACCTACCCACCTACCACCTTTTTCCAGGTGGGGAAATCCAATGATGATGTTCCTTACACACATCATGACATGTCATGATGTAGTCCGGAGCTACAAGAGTTGAAGAAAGTTAAGGCACAGGTGTAAAGTTTTCCAGTGTTTCCGTGTGTCAAAGTTGCCCCTATTGTTTTGGAAACACTGGCAGATAGATCCATACGTTACTCTGTGTGTCCCTTATTAGGGACTTTTGGCACCGCTCCGTATCGAGTCACGCATGACGTATGACGTATCTGTTCACAGGGATACGTCATACGTCAGTCGATCGCGCGCCCAGTGTTCTGGCAAGCATTCCGTATGACGTCAATTTTCCCGCGCCACGACGTTGTTATCCAACATGGCTGCGCTCAGGGCAAATTCGTCTGCTCGTAAAAGATTGATCATTTCGGCTATTTTTGACTATGATGTTGAGGTTTCTGCGGCTTTATTGCGCCAAAGGGCAGGAAAATCACACAGGCTTGAAGATTACGGCAGATTTGACTTTGATGGCCTTACTGATGAGCAGTGTTACTCGATGTTTCGCTTTTTGAAAGCTGACATTCTAACTTTGGTTGATCTTCTCGAGTTGCCGGAGAAAATCGTCTGTGATGACAGAACGGTGGTTGGTCGACTTGAAGGGTTTTGCATTTTGTTAAGGAGAATGGCCTACCCAAACCGACTGACTGACTTGGAACCGACGTTTGGTCGATGCCGCGCTTCGATCTCGCAGATTGTGTCTGCTGTTTTGAAACTTGTTTATGACGGACACAGCCATCTGCTGGAAGATCTGCAGCAGCCATGGCTTGTGAATAATTTAACAGCATTTGCTGAGGCTGTGTATGCCAAAAGTGCGGCTATGAAGAATGTCTGGGGGTTTATTGATGGCACCGTAAGGCCGATGTGCCGGCCTATTCGTGACCAACGTCTATGCTACAATGGACATAAGCGCTGCCATGCACTCAAGTATCAATCCATCGTGACTCCCAACGGACTGATAGCGAACATGTATGGGCCTGTTGAAGGACGGCGACATGACGCTGGCATACTTCGTCTCAGTGGCCTCCTACCTCAACTTGAAGGATTTCAAGACCAGAACAACGAACCACTTAGCCTGTATGGCGATCCGGCGTACCCCCTGAGACCTCACTTGATAGGCCCATTCAGAGGTGCAATGATCACAGCAGATGAGGCTTTGTTCAATGCTTCGATGTCGAAGGTCCGGGTATGTGTCGAATGGGTGTTTGGAAAGCTGCTCCAGCTTTGGGCATTCCCAGACTTCAAAAAGAACCAGAAACTATTACTGCAACCTGTTGGGATGTACTACATGGTGTGTGCTTTGCTGACGAATTTCCACACATGTCTGTATGGCTCTGAGACAACGGAGTTCTTTGGAGTACATCCACCTGCCCTTGAGGATTACATTCGTGGCCATGACGGTTAACTTTACAAGTACACTCTGCCAGAGTTCCTATCTGTAGTTCTATACAGTTTGTTTTTTTGAGTGTAGACCATAAATGAAAGCGGACATTGACAGTGCAGTCTTGATCAGCTGGCCATAGGAGCAAATGGACTTTTTATGTGGTATACATGTGTATAGACTACCTTGGGAGTCGTTGACCTATTGTTGATTTAACTAATAAAATGATTGAAATTCAATTAATTAATTTTATGAATTAAATTAAATTAAATTAAATTCAATGAGTAGGCCTAAATCTCTGCCATTGTAATCCTGGAATCTGCATTGCCAATCTCTAATTGTCTAAAAAACAGTGTCGGACGTGCATTTACTCACGCGTCTGTACATTGAATTTAAGAAGAAACTTCGAAGATTGTTGGAAGAAAGATTTATTTTAATAAATTAACCAAAACGGTCAAATTGAAAGTGGCTGGCTTCTTTTTGGTAACTCCTGCTATCATCTTGCATTGATGAGCAACTAACAACAACAACAATGTGAACCCCATTTCATACATGTCATGCGTACTCCTGACGGAAATACATTGTACACTGGCCCGTAATGTCTACATGGTCTAGGTGGTTCCCCTCCTCACTGCCTATTGGCAAGCAAGCGTAGCAAATCCATTTGCATCTTCTGAGCATCTCTCTGCGCAGCCATCTCTTCTCTTCGCCTCTCCTCTTTCTTCTCATCAAGCTCGATTTTACGTCGAAGTAGCTCGAGCAATGGGTCCTCCTTTTTGGCCCGTTTGGCCCTTCCCTCCTGCGGTGTGCCCGGACGTTTTATCTCATCAGTAGTACCTTATAAGAGAAGAGGAAAGGACGACTCTTTCACTCCAAACACCTTGGGTGAACCACAGAGTAGATCTGCCAGAAGTTGGCCACCATATACTGGTCGGCCACCTATCGACAGGTATTTGTTCGCCAGCCAAACTCTACTGCAAAAGAATGGTGTAAATATCTGACATTTATTTCCAACTTACCACTCTTACAATTACATGGCATGTTACTGCAATTTTCAACGTCGATAGCCCCACTTTCGTCCCATTCCACATGGTCAGCATCTGGAAAATACGAGCAACAAATTCACTTCAGTTGATGCAAAAGACAGTTTGTCAGTTCAAGGTGAAAAGTCTTTTCATCTGTTTACAGCTCTGTGTCACTGCTGCCCTATCGTTTATATGTCACATCTCAACGCCAAGCCATGCACTAATTCACTTCCCTTTTAAGCATAATTTTTATGTAGTTACTCAACTATACATTTACTTACCAATGCTCTTCTTTTCTTTGTTTTCTTTCATTGCCCTCAAAGCAGCTTCCCTGATTCTCTTTCCTCCCTCGAGATCATCCAATAGTTTCTTTTTTGGCCGAGTAGCTTCAGTTGTCATGGTTGTTTCACCTTTTCCTTCCTTCTCAGTTTGCCTCTCCTGTTGAACATCATCTATCATTTCGCAAATATCGATTAGAAGCTGCTCCCATTCTGAATATTCTTCGTTTTCACCAGACCTACAAAGATCAAATTTATGTCATGAAGCAGTACTGGATATACACAAAACTGAAGGCCCTTTACTTCGTCTTCTGTGTGCACATTTGCTCCTACAGATTACTTCACGCATATTTCAACTGAATTTCTCCCTTGGCCATCCAACGTGGGAGGATTAAGCCAGCAATTTCTGCAGATATGCCAGACAAATTCGAGGTGAGAAAAGACAGCCGTAGCAAGTGTGTTTGCAAGTTAGTTTTCTGTCATCACAACTGGCCGTTTCCAGCTGATTCTAACATGAAAATCTTTAGTACTGGTAGGACCTTGTCCATTGATCAATAAACTTACTTACTTCTTCTTTGATTCTCTTTCACTAGTCCTCCAGTTTCTTACAAGACGGTCGGTTCGTTCTTTTACGGTCCTTGCAGTTGCTTTTTTCGCAGGTTTCAAAGCCTTGTTGAGGTTGTCTGCAATAACTTGCCATCTCTCTGCACTCCTAAACGGATCCAAGGCAAGGACTTCCCTCATCAGCATTACGTCTGTAGCTTTATTGAACACAATCGATTTTTTTTCTATCTGTATTTGGTGTCCCTAAAAATATAAACGGCACTATGAGGCTAAACATGATCAACTCCGTCCAAGTCCAATGGGATCATAATTTGTCATTGTCATTGATGTAGCCATTAGGAGGCACTCTATCTAACATTTTTCAAATATGAAGAAACAGAAGTGAAGTTAACATCCAATTGAAGAAAAAGATGATGGCTGGTATTCATAAAAGCTAGCAAATGCTTTTACTTCAGGCTTTGTAGTACCGGTATATTAGTTTGACCTTAGCAGGCAGCAACAATGCTGTTTACTAGGCCTAGTATTCTAAACTAGGTAGGCCTACCGGCACAAGTTACATACCAAGGCCAGTGCTGACACTGGCATCTCCTGAACCTGACCAAATCATTGCTGTACCCTGCATGCCCTGAAATATAAAAAAATCAATGCAATAATTAGAATAGCCTACCTAACTCATGACCTAGGCCTAGGCTTGTGTGATAGTGCAAGTGACAGGCCCACGCCAGGGCCAACCGTAGGCCTTATCATGCCTATATGATGGCATAGGCTAGGCCTAACCTTGGCTTATAAATTATGTTAGGGCCTAGCCTAGCCTGTAGGCCTATTGCTCTATCTAGGCCTAGCCTAGACAGAGTAGACCCGGATCGGAGTAGGCCTAGGTAGGTAGGCATAGCCTTGGCCTAACGCTGCCGGTAGGCCTATAGCTATAGGTCTAAGGCCTAGGCCTAGGGGCCTAGCCTAGCATAGCATGTACCGGTAGGCTTGGCGACGTACACCATGACACTGTAGTAAGTCGTAGTTAGTAGCCTACCATAACCATTCTAGGCCTACGGGTGCGGTAGGCCTACCCTAGGCCTAGTCCTCAGTCCTGCTCCTGGTCCTAACCAGGCATGCTAGGCCTAGGGCCTAACTCCTAGGCCTACCGTACGTAGGCTACCGTACGTACCGACATGACCGGTGTGGTAGGTAGCCTACGGAACTAGTAGGTCTACTACTAGGCCTACCGTAGGCTAGGCAGGCCAGCTAGGCCTAGCCTAGGCCTACCTCGTCCTAACCTAGGCCTAGGCCTACCGATCAGATCACCCATGATCAGTGCATAGGGCCTAGGCCTAGCCTAACGTTACATGACATGCATGCGTGCGTGCAACTGCAAGTGCACCATCCAAGCTACCGGTAGGCCCTAGCCTACGGAACTTGACATCATGATTTGACGATCAACTTGCACGCTTAAAAACAAAACGTCTAGCTGTGAGGGTGACTGGGAATAACAGGAAAATGCTTCAAGTTTTCAACATGATCCTAAAACAAAAACATCATGACGAGGATTCTGGTTGAATGAACGAATATTCGACACGTTTTCACACTCACGTATCAAATCGGTTCTGTGCGTGAAGACGTGTCCGCGTCCGCATGGAACAGACGACAGTGCACAAGTAGCGATGACGTCATTCGCAAAAACGTCAGATTCGATGCGTCATGCGTCATACGTGACTCGATACGGAGCGGTGCCAAAAGTCTCTATTGTCAAGTCGCGGCCTATTCCGTCAGACAATGGGTCATATGAATGAAGACTAGCAAATGATTTTACTTGAATTTTGCAGTACAAATGCACTAGGTAACGCCGTACAAATCTGAAGCAAAATCATTTGCTAGTCTTTATTCATATGACCAAATAGCAGGGAACACTCGCAGATGGGGAACACTGAAAAACGTTACACCGGTGTTCACAGTGGGCTTAAAGCCTTCTCAATAACAGGCGGCGGGCGGCGATTTCGCCGCCTACAGCAGTGTCTGCCGCCGCCTACAAAACAAAGAGTTTCAAAGATTTTTTCTTCTTCAAATTTCGCGCGCTACGATCGTCGATACCGCGTTCCGTGCACATGGCAATGTGAATCAGAGGCATCAAGCAACCTCGCTTCCATGTTATCTATAATTCGCGTTTGTAGATAGATATCGCTGTATGGTAGGCCAGTAGAAACGAGGTTACCTTCAGTACACGTGAAACCAAGGCACCATGGCGACGAAGAGGCCAGCTACGCTGGAATCATTTGGTTTTAGAAGCAAGGAAAAGATCCCGAGGCGCAGTGAAGTCAAGCTGTAGGGTGATGACAGAAATGAGATATCGTGTGCCCGCCAGGTGAAAAATTTCTGTATGGGATGTTTGGTTTCAGCGGTGCGATCAGTGACAGTAGTGATCCTAATGAGGAACCCGCACACTAACGTCACAACGTGGCGCTGCGAGCGATGTGACCGAAATCTCTTTTTTCTAACGTTATTTCCATTTATTTCTGGCGTGAAAATAAACCATTTGTGTTGGTCGCATGGCAGTAAAACTTGCATAATCGAGTAGCAGATGAAATTTTCTTTTAAACTCATTCCTTTTTTTCTTAAAATTAAGAGATCCGATAGCAATAAGGACAACGTCATTTGTGTCATTCTTCCTGTAGAAAAATGCACAGGAAATTTTTTCATGTCGCAACGTCAACACCTAAAATGACGTCAATGACGTCGTTTCGGTACAATCGCTCGCAGCGCCGACCTGTCGGGATAAACCGCAGGGCGGGTTCCTCATTATAAATTCACGGCTTGGTGCTTGTGTTAGTCTCGCGCAACACATCTAGTGATGTCCTCGGCTATCTACTTTGCTTTGGTCTGGGTGATTGCTGCTGCATTATGCCTGTGTGCAAGACTATATTAACAGCTGTTTTTCATAACAAATCAGCCACGTGCTTACGGCAAATGACAGTGATGACAAGTGTTTGTGTTGTCCATGTACTTTACAGCTTGCTTTGGTTGTAGTTGTAGTAGATCATTCACATTTTTTTCCTCAGATGATGCACCTCCTCCCAGTCCCTCTACTCCAAAGCTTGAGCCTGGGTCGGAGGATGAAGCTTCAGATGTTGAACTTGATGTAGATTCCACTCAAGAGTTGGATTCCACACCTCGTCAATTAAATCCAGCACCTGTACGTCCCGTCATTCCTGCACCATCATCTGCTTCTACTACCACAACTTCTGAATCTGAGACTGTCACTGGTTCAAGCAGTAGTGTCGACCCAGGTGAAATTAAGCTTGAAGAAGAGAAATTTTACAGCTCATAGAGAACTTTTTCCCACATAACCCTAATGTGCATAACTATTACCTGTGTACTGTGAATAAATGTAATGGAAGGTTGAAGGATAATGGGTGTGGGGGGAAGAAAGGGGCGAAGGACAAGTTTCTTCATTCATGGGTTTCAAAATCCAAGTATTGGTGGGTTGCTTATCTTGAAAATAAGGGTACCTACTGTCTTCTGTGTAAAAAGCACAATGTTAAGTCTTCCTTAGGTAAGGGTGAGAACCAGTTCATATCTGTATCTTCTGTGCGATTTAAAAAAATCTGCCTTGGATCAACATGTGAATACACGTACCCACAAGAATGCCATATCTGCAGAGTTGAATCAGAGGGTTTGTTCGGGAGATTCTCCCTGCCGCAACGACAGTCGGTCGTCATCCTCCGCGGTAGTCGCGGAGTTGTTGTTGTTGTCGTAATTTGCTTCACGACGCTTTAGTTAGAGACAAGCTGTATATCGACGGTCGCCTTTATGATCCTGAAACCGCCCCGATGGATGTGAGCACGCCGGCCTCTAGGGCGCCTGAATACCCCCGACCCATGGAATACCAAGAACCAACGTAGAGACAAGTGAGCCTAGGCATGATAGAGATGACAACAAGACCGAGGAGACTTTAAGCCAAAATGAATCAAGAAATAATGAAAATAGTTTTATTACGTTTGTTAATCTAAATGTTTGTGGGTTAAGATCGAAACTTGGTGATAGTACTGATTTGTATGATTTTATTGAACAATTTGATTTTGTCTGTTTGACTGAAACAAAATTAGACGACATAGATGAAATAAACTGTCCAGGGTTCAAAGTCCATGTTAAAAATCGCTCAAAGTGCACATCTGTTCCGTCCGGGGGAATATGTTTAATGATGAAAGAAATATTTGGCAAATATTGTGAAATTATTGATACAAAAGTTAAAGATGTTTTGTGGTGTAAAATCTCTAAGGAAGCAGTCGGAATGGATAAAGATCTACTGCTCGGTGTTTGTTACATAGCACCTGAAGGTTCGAAATACTCAGATATTGAAATTTTTGTGAATGTTGAAAATGATATAATAGAGTTGTTGCTTATTCCTAACAGTCCGCGATACCTGACTGTCGGCGTGAAATGCGACACCAGGTACACCATAATAGCCAATAGTCGCAATTATAGCGGTAACGTTAATACGGCTTCCTACAACTCATTACTAAATTACTCCAAGTCACGCGATACCAAGAATGCAGGGGCGTAGCCTGGGGGGGTTCGGAGGGTTCGAACGAACCCCCCCGCTTGAGCAAAGGATCCGCTCAAGACGGCCAAAAATATTTTTTTACTGCGTTCTGAAACGCCATGACTTTATTAGTCCCAAAAGGTCCAAGTCCAATGGCTAGAGTGTCCAATTTTGCTCTCAAATGCCGGGAAATGGCGTAAAAGCACTCTTATTTTCTAAAATTTTCCCGGGGATGCCCCCGGATCCCCAACAATATTTCGGCTCGCGCCTTTGGCGCTCGCTTCTAGGCCTAAGAACTAACGGCTCCAGCTGGCTACTTCAGTTGGCTATCTAATCTTTGACACTCCCCCCCCCCGCAACCTCCAAGACGTTCCGACGGCCCTGATATGGTGTTGGGCTCTCTCAGACCCGACGCTACATAGCAAAAAATCTGTTATGTCGGCCTAATCGGGACCAAGGTTAATTTTGTATAGCGGTATAAAAAAATGGCCAAATCCGTTGTCAAGATGCCAGGAAAACGCTTCTAAGCACCTCAAATTTAAAAATTTCCTGGGGGAGGACCCCCAGACCCCCCGTCAGGGCTTCGCACCTTCGCCACTCGCATTGGTCTGTGTCCCCTTTCCAGAATCCCTGGATCCGCGCCTGATTAGGATAGCTAACCGCTGCCCGGGGCTAACCAACAGGAATATACTCAGTACTTTGACCCGAGCAGATACTCATTATTGTAAATGTATCTAGATGTTGAATATAGTAAAAAGAGTATAAAAGCCTCAATTTCTGCTGCAAGACATTTCATTTTTGCATTGTTAGGAAAGCG
>NMRB01001068.1:126357-162799 GCA_002633025.1 Notospermus geniculatus | reverse complement strand
AACTGCTTAGCAATGTGGCCTAATGAGGACCCTATCTTGTGAAGATCAACCCCACGCTTTCTAAGGTCTTGGCTGTAGAATTTGGATTTTCCCATCTTGTCTCGATAGTTCTAACTGTAGGAAAGGGCTAAAGACCATAGAAATGCCTTCTCATGTAGCCACTATGGGATGTCCTGGGTTATTATATAACTGATGTGGTGACCAATGATCAGTAAAATGACTGTGAGGTACCAGTCATCAAATTTTCGAAGATTCGAGGTCGTGTTTTTCGAGTTTGACTTGGTGTATGTAAACTTTTGAGCCACTGTATTTCTGAGATCGAACAAACTATGTTACATAATTCTGAAATAAAGAAACTGTAATCAGTGAATGAAGCAAGAAAATAAAGTAGACATCGTAAGTATAATTCCCCATGAAAAACGTTTTTGAAAGAACAATAAAACCTTTTGAAAATTTGAGTTGAATATTTTTTACCAAAGTGTATGTAAACTTCTGACCCCAACTGTATACATTGTATTACTTGACATTGATACCAAGGTTACTATCTGAACATTCATAACAATTTCAAAATTGATATACATTCCACAAGATTCAAACAAGAGACTGACAATCGTGGAGATAGAAACGACAAAGAAATTATGGTACATGTATGTTGGGGATGGCAAAGAAATGTGGTTGCTATTTTTGAAGCTGTCATAAAATTTGTTTTCATCCTGATGGCACAATAGTATTTTTGCTGCGCTGATCTTATTCCTTGACCCCTAAAACCTGGGTGTAGACACCGGAATGGTTAAGCTGGGATGAATAATAAAAGAGATATGGCTATTTTGGGTAATCGGCAGCCATTATGGACGCCATCTTGGATTTAGTTAATTCTAATGACTTTATTGTACGTCTGTTGTTTTCAATGTGTTCCTTGACCCCTAAAACCAGGGGGTAGACACCAAAATTACCCTTTTCGGTTGGAAAATAAGAGCGTTATGGCTGTTTTAATGTATCAGCGGCCATCTTGGACGCCATCTTGGATTTACCCCCTTTTCGATGGCCTGACTTTGGTAGACTTTTAGTATGTTACTCTCCACATCAAATACTACCAGAAACAGTTGAAAAACCTTTTCTAGGAATTTTTTTGGGGTTAGGTGCTATATATACTAGCCTAAACCACCATGATCTTGTATATTTGTAAATATGTTTTATTTCTCTTATAACTGTAAAGTTTTAAAGAGTAATAAATAAGTCGTAATTCGTAATTGGGGTGTTTCGTCTTTGTTTTGCAGCGCCATCTGTCACCTTTCTTAGACGTTGTGGTGATCTCGAGTCGTAGCTTAGAAAGACGACAGATGGCGCTGCAGTTGTTGACATTATCTTGAGTTGTAGCTAAGGAAGACGTAAGAGCTAGCCAATCTGCTGCATCAGGTAATACCGATCCCTTATCCTTGACCTATGTTGGGACTGGGAACCAGTGTACGTCTAGAGAAATTATGACTAACGATGTCTTTCTTTTCTATATTACCGGTACTGTGTTAATTTCTACGCCTGAATCCTTAAAAAATTAATGTGTAAAGGCGGATTCATACTTCGGCGACAACTTACGACGTGGCTCTAGTACGACGTGGCGCACGACGAATCAGCATGTCGCGCGTCATTTTGTCGCAGTGTCGGAAAGGTGTCGTGCGTCATGTCGCGGCTAGTTGAGCAGATTTCAACTCGCCGGCCTGTCGCGCGTCAGATCACCTGATTGATTAGGATGGCGAATGATTATGATGTAGAAAAGCTGATTTCTGAAGTTCAGAAAAGGTCGGTGCTCTACGCCGTGGATCGGAGCGACTTTAAAGATGCGGGAAAAAAGGAAAATGCGTGGAAAGCCGTTGGCGAGGTTATGGGTCATGATGGTGAGTTCCCAGGCCCAGTTTTTCCATAGATGATTTGACATTTGATGCATTTTCTTAATTGGTCGTTGGTAAACAACATGTAGTCTACGTATGTTATAACAAATACACTATTTAGGTTTTCCCGAGTTTGCCTATACCCGACAATGCCCTAAGCTAAAAATTAATTCTTGGAGGAGTTGCCTGTTATAACTCAGTCTGGGAATCAAGTCTGCCTGTGTTTCATTCAAAATACATGCCACAAAAAGCCGACGTTCGCAAGGATATCCACAGTCATTGTCAGATTTCTTCAAACACAGGAAAATGGGCACTGGACAAATTCAAGTCACTGAGGGATGGCTATTCAAGAAGCAGAAGAAAATTGGCAGAAAAGAAGAGTGGATCAGGTGCATCGAAGCAGAACAAATGGAAGTGGTTCGATATAATGTCTTTCTTGGAGCCGTACATTAAGCACAAAAGGCAATGAAACATTTAGCGGGTTCGGCAAATCATCCGGACACTAAATCTGGTGTAATCAGAGGGAGTCAATGACCCGCATTCCACATCCTACAGGTTTGGATAATTTGCTGCTTTGTGAGGATCGGAGCGACTTTAAAGATGCGGGAAAAAAGGAAAATGCGTGGAAAGCCGTTGGCGAGGTTATGGGTCATGATGGTGAGTTCCCAGGCCAGGTTTTTCCATAGATGATTTGACATTTGATGCATTTTCTTAATTGGTCGTTGGTAAACAACATGTAGTCTACGTATGTTATAACAAATACACTTTTTAGGTTTTCCCGAGTCTGCCTATTCCCGACAATGCCCTTAGAAGCTAAAAATTAATTCTTGGAGGAGTTGCCTGGAATAACTCAGTCTGGGAATCAAGTCTGCCTGTGTTTCATTCAAAATACATGCCACAAAAAGCCGAGGTTCGCATGGATATCCACAGTCATTGTCAGATTTCTTCAAACACAGGAAAATGGGCACTGGAGAAATTCAAGTCACTGAGGGATGGATATTCAAGAAGCAGAAGAAAATTGGCAGAAAAGAAGAGTGGATCAGGTGCATC
This sequence comes from Notospermus geniculatus, assembly GCA_002633025.1. Classification (NCBI taxonomy): domain Eukaryota; kingdom Metazoa; phylum Nemertea; class Pilidiophora; order Heteronemertea; family Lineidae; genus Notospermus; species Notospermus geniculatus. The sequence continues at coordinate 159,863 of NMRB01001068.1, read as the reverse complement.
GAAGCAGAACAAATGGAAGTGGTTCGATATAATGTCTTTCTTGGAGCCGTACATTGAGCACAAAAGGTAATGAAACATTTAGCGGGTTCGGCAAATCATCCGGACACTAAATCTGGTGTAACCAGAGGGAGTCAATGACCCGCATTCCACATCCTGCAGGTTTGGATAATTTGATGCTTTGTGGGCCTCATCCCTTTGTATTAACCAATGGTCGGGTTCATTCAAATCACGTGATCGAGGTCCCCGTGATATGGGAGCATTGCCATTGGGTGTCTCACTGAGTTGGGTGGAACCTTGTGCTCTTGCCCAAGTGGTGGAAGAAACATGAAACCAATAAACAGTAAACCAATATGTATATGGTAACTTTCAGCACCGAAGGAAACATCTCCATTGATGAGGTCGACCAGGAAGATGAAGTTCAGAACTTAAAGAGTGGATCCTCTATTTCTTTGGCGTCACAGTCTGCATCCCCGACCCCCAAGTCAGATGTCGGAGAGATGCACCCTGAACCCGCACAAAAACGCAGCCCAGATGGGTGCAATGAGCCTACTTCATCTGGAAAACGCAGTCGAAAGCGGGATGCCGATGCCGATGTATCCGTGTTTCGAATTTTGCAAGAGTCCTCTGAGAAGATGACAAACTTGCTGGAAAAGAACAGCGAGAGGGATGAATGTGAAATTTGGGCACAGTCTGTTGGCGCACGCTTGAAAAAAATGGAACAACGGAAGAAGGCTTTGTTCAGGGCTAAGGTTGAACAACTTTTATTTGAAATAGAATATTGCGAATATTCTGCATCTTCTCTGTATTCCCAGCAGTCCGCTTCCAATCCCTCAATGCATCAACAGCAGGGCCCAATGTCACAGCAGCTTATGGCGCCTACTTATACTACCATTGGAGAAATGTATTAATAGTATTATAAATGACTGATTCTTGTATGTTGAAATGTTAATAATTATTGAGATTCTTGTATCTCTCATTCAGTTTTCGTCCTCCCGTTCTTCACCACGATGAACATGTCGAAGTTGCCAAGGTACGCTGCCTTCGTCGGAGTTGAAGTATCTCCTAAAGTCTTCTCTGGTTGCTGCAGCATCTGTGCCGTAATTGTTTGAGCCAACACGTGCGACTGATTGAATTGCTGATTCAGCGGTCACTTCCCTTCGCCACTCTCCCTCCACGACACTTCCTTCCCTGTCCTCATGGTCTTCATACCCTGGTGGGCAGTAGCGGACAGATGGTTGCTTTGCTCTATCAGAGTTGCGCATGAAGTTGTGAAGACAGATGGCTGCTTTCACTATCCCATTGACGTTTTCAGGCTTTGCTAGGATAGGTCGTCGGAAAATGCGCCACCGAGCAGCTATGATGCCAAAAGTGTTTTCAATGACTCTACGAGCTCGTGACAGCCGGTAGTTGTATACACTTTTGTCTTCAGGATTGTCACGTCCTGGATATGGTCTCATTAAATCTGTGCGGAGTGGGAACGCCTCATCTCCAATGATAACATATGGAAGGACTTTATCTGTTCCAGGCAGAGTTTGGCAGGTGCAGGAAAATCGAGTCTTCCTCTTTGCATCAATTTCCCGAAGGCAGAATTGGCAAGAACGCCGCCATCACTGCAACGTCCAAAGGCACCGATGTCGATTAACCTAAACTTGTAACGGGCATCGCACACTGCCATTAAGACGATGATATGAGTTCTCTTATAGTTGTAATACATAGAACCTGCATTGATTGGCGCTTGGACGACAACGTGCTTACCATCAATTGCACCCACACAGTTTGGAAAGTTCCAAAATTCAAAGAAATCCTTTGCGATGTCCCTCCATTCATCTTGTGTCGGCGGAGCCACATAGATGTCAGCCATAGATGTCCACAGAGCATGACAGGTTTCTTTGAGTATTTCACAGACAGTTGATCTACCGCATCTATAAGCTAATGCGATTGATTGTTGCGAATCTCCACAAGCCAAATACTTGTATCTGAAAAAGCAAAATAAGTGCATTTTTATGCTCGCAGGTTGATCGACATTGGTGTGTGGAGGTTGTTGTGATGGCGACTTTTTTGCCCCGTTTTTGCCTTCGGAAAACTGATGCGAAGAGGGAGACTCAACTTTCCTGCACAAACTGGGTTACACCCTGAGCTTGTTGGGGAATTCCCGTTTTCAAATGATTATATAGAAGCCATGTCCGTCCAGTCCAAAAACCTGGCCAAAGAAAGGGTGTGGGTTTAAATCCACTTTGGACAGACGACCTTTTGATTGGTTGTTCTGTTACATTGATTACTATACCTCATCGTCATCATGTGCCGTTCCTTTGGTCCAATTGGGATACTGTGCGTTCTTTTATGTAGTAAAAGCGGACCAACATAACTTAAGACTTCCTCAGCGAGCGCTGGTGTCATTCTTGCATATTGGAAGAATAATTCATGGTCCTCCAGCTCAAGTTCTTTTACCAAATGGTAATAATCGCCATATTCCTTTCTTCGGGCGCATATAGGACGCATATATTTGCGCTTTTTCCTGTTCTCATGCAGGGAGACAGCTACTGCTTGTATTTGGAGGAGTTGCAACGCAGCGATATCATTGAGATCCGCCATTTCTATACGTGACAGCGCTTGCGTCAAAAATTTTGTCGCACGTTGTTCATACTTCAGCGTCACCAACAATGTCGCGCGACGAGTCGTCTCGTGACGTTCGTTTGCGCGTCAATGTCGTACGACTGTCGCCCGACAATTTGTCGCCGAAGTATGAATTCACCTTAATCCATTACGAACGTATGGCACGCCAAAGTGGAATATATTCAACCCTGTGAAATACATGTCAACATTTGAGAAATACATGTCAACACAAAGAAATACCCGACAACAATTTTTCAAACATATGTCAACTTTCAAAAAACATTGACTTCTTTTGAAACACATGTCAACACTGAAAATACGTCTATCTTGTGAAAAAATCTATCAAGATGTTGACAAATTTTTCGTTCAACTTTCTTGACAAAAACTTTCAACATCATGGAAAATTTTTGTCAACATCTGGAAAAAAAAATTCAACATCTTGAGAATTTTTTCAACATCTTGAAAATTTTCCTTCAACATCTTGAATTTTTTTTTCAGCATCTTGAAATTTTTTTTCAACAATCAAGTGAAGAGTTGAAAAAAATTGTTCAACATCCGCGTGACGAGTTGAAAAATTTCGTTCAACATTCACGTGACCTATGGATGGTTATATCCGCAAAAAGTAAACATTGACACGACAGAGATACAGATCACAAAATCAGAGAATTTGATTGAACATACAGAATAGCACTAAATTGACACACAAAATGATAATAAACAAGAAGTCAATCTCCAGAATTGACGAATTTTCGACCCCAACCGGGGTCTTTTTCAAGTGGAACTTTACAATCTGAAACTCTAGAAAAGACTGAGCTGAAACCCGAATGTAGAACTAACACCTGTGTAGACAGGATGAGTGAGCAATTAAGGAAAGAATAGTGTCCAAGCACCACGGATGGTTGCTGGACCTAATTAAGAGAGTGGATGTAATTAAGGAAAGAAAAGTGTCCAAGCCCCACGGATGGTTGCTGGACCTAATAAAGAGAGTGGATGTAATTAANGAATAGGAAGGAAACGGCGTGTGATTGCAGTGATGTCTGGCAGTCCAGGGTGATAGGTGAGGACTAAGGGAATCTTGCGGGTTTTGGGGGACTGCTGGTTGTCTCGGACCTCACTTCTGTCGACACTCTGGTTAGCCTAATGATCACCATCATCAGCTCTGTCTCTACTCCCATCCTGGGTAAAGGCGATTTTTTTTAAAAAGGGAAAAAATTATTTTTCTCCTTTGAGGTAATATATCAAAGTAAACCAACAACATTTTTTCCTTATCGGAAACTTGTAAGTTTCCAACGTCCAGTTTTTCTCCTGTATTCTACTTGTAAATTTCCAGGTCCTCTTCCATGCATGAGTTGTGATGATTTTGTTTCTATTCAAAGTTGTAAAAATACAAGTTCTACCCCATATTTCACTCAGTCTTTTTTCTGAATGTGTCAGGACAATTGAGGTTTCAGATATGTTGTAAGTTTACAACAAAAATAACCTCGGTCTGACGATGAATACTTTCTCTTTTCGCATGCAACACATGCATGTCGTGTCTTGCAATTTTACAACATCGTTCGATAGGCCAATCGATAAAAAATTGTTGCAAAGTTTTCTATCCACTGTTGTATAGGATTGGTGAATCTTGTAATTTTACAAGTTTCCTTGTCGTAAAAATACTGTAATCGGAGTCATTACATTCTGTAGGGGTTAAGTATTTTCCAACAAGGAAACTTGTAAAATTACAAGATTCAGTATTTCTTCACAAAGAAAAACTTGTAGTTTTACAACATTTTTTTACATTTGCCGGCCACTGCCAGTATCATACCGTAAAACGAACACGGACAATAGAAATTCCATCATACGTGTGTATCGCTCGTTTATTTCAAATGAAATCAGAATATTCTTCAATATCACAACATGCAAACATCACACCGCTGTTTGAAGAGGATTTTATTCTTAATTTTAATTAGCTGTGAGTGTGAAATCCCATGTGCTGCTGACACCAAGCTGTAACAACTGGTAACAACCATTCCATCAAACGCTAGGCCCTCCTCTTCGTACCGGTACCTACATGTATTTAGAATGAACTTACAATAGGTTGTAATCCATGTTGTTGCCCATTTCAAAGTTTCTTGAACAAATTTTGATGCGGTTTGTTGCGTATGAAAGAAAAAACTTGTTGGTCACATTTCTGCATCAAAATTAACACCTCCCGTTTCAATTAGGCCTACACAATGAAATACAATACAATGTACCTTCCATTTACACAATTTATCAATGGCTAACAATGCCAGAAGGTGGATGGAATTTGTAGTCGAAATAGGCTAAAGTCAAAATCAGCGTTTATTCTCGATGGATCAAGAAAATGATTCTCTAACTTATTAATGCGACTTCCTGCCTAATCAAGTTCTAACTGCCGGTAGAATACTTGTTTGTGTGCTTCTAATTTAGTACTCCCAGTTAGGCTTCAAACCGGAAAGTATCCACGTTTGCCATATATGGTCACATGCTTCACGATAAAGATGTGCACACAAAGTACTAATTCAAACGGTTTTGATCAGTGTTTATTTCTTGTTCTTCTGCCTCTTCCTCCTCTCCTTCTCAAAATCTGTGTGTGCCTTCTTTGAGACGGACATTGGTTTCTTCCCATCAAAAACGACAGCCCCAAGAATACGGTCTTCCTTGACTGTGTCTATATCCTCCTCAATAGGCCAGTCGAACTTGTAACTTCCAACCTGTAATATGTAATTACAGTTGACATTATCGTGAATAAGAAATCTATGAACAAGCAGTCTTTGGCAGGGTGTAATTGTGGAAATAATAATAGGCAGGGATTTTGGCAAATCTAGCACCTGCTAGAAACCAACGAATGGCTTTCCACAAACTATTCTTTGTTGCATGAATTATGAGTGATAAAATGCTTGTTTGAAAACATGACTGTGGTATTCTTCAACATTTAAATATGTGTATTGTGTCTTTCGTGGTTCACGGTAGCAAGTAGACTGTGGCAAAAGCTTAATCCTCGCGCAATAACTAAAAGAGAATTCCTCAGTGACATAATACTCACACATTCTAAGAAATTCATCTCTAGGCCGTCCTCATTCTCTCCCACCACTTTACCAATGTAGTATCCTGTGTAGTAGTCAATGGCGAAAAACTTGTCTATCTTGTCTGAAAGAAGAGAATAAGTGCAGTCAACATTAATATTACATTGTTCCTGTGCCAATGATTCATTAAAAGTGGTCACTTTGATACACATGATTGTGTTCTCTTTGTTAACGCAGCAGTAGTTGTTGAGGTAAAGGAATGGATTGTTTGATACATGTAAGGCCTTCAATATTGGTCGGGTCAGATAATGGCTGATATTCATAAAAACTAGCAAGTGCTTAGAAGCATCTGCTTGCTAGCATCTGCTATCTCACCAAGAATTAAGCAGAAGCATGTGCTTATACTTAGTATCATATTCATAAAAAATAGCATTTGCTTGAGGTGCTTGACTTGCAAGTCTCAAGCAAATGCTTGACTCCTTCAGGACAATCAGGTTTTAAAGTGTTGCATAAGTTTGGTTATNTTATAAAGCTCCAAGTTTTTCTACTTCGTCTACCCCTTTTGATAGCAATATCTTCAACAGATATAGAGTACTTCGCACGTGAATTTCATAAGTGCTGCCAGATTATCCGAGACAGGGCGGCCATATTGTGACTATTATGCAGATGACGAAGAAGTCGAATATGAACTTCAAATCCATCAAATTTCAAGCCAAATCTTCAGACTTAAATTGTGTTCGGAAATATTCTAAACCTCCAGCATTGCATGCCAAAAATGACCCATTCTCCAGCAAAATCGCAGTAGACCTCAAGCAAGCTGATAAAACAACCTTGGCAGGTCTGATGACATTACATTCATAATGTAAAACACACCTGACGAGGCAGATACAACCATTTGTAATGACACCATATCCGAGTGCGGTACGTCAACGTTCTCAATACGCACATTTTACTGGGGTGGAAGGTAAAAGTTGCCTGTTGCACAAACATGTAGAATCAAGATATTGTAGAGATTCAAATGAACTTACCGTCTTCATTCAAAATCTCATCTTCAGGGAAAGTGTAAATATTCTGCCCTCTACCAGTCATAGCCTCAAGCCTTGCTATCGTTGCCTGAAGTGGAGATACTGTACATGTTTTGTCCAGCAAGATGCATGTAATTACAATCTCTATTCACTCAACCAGCGCAGTTATGACCAATCTACCTCATTGGGCCATATGAATAAAGACTAGCAAATGCTTTTACTTCAAATTTGTACAGTTCTGCTTATTGCATTTCTATTGCAAAATTCAAGTACAAGCATATTGCTAGTCTTTATTTATATTACCCATTGGAACGATCCAATCAAAAATTTGACAAACTGTGTATCTTGGGCTCTCAAGACAATACATAGCAAAAAAGAGAATTACCTCATGCTTGGCAATGGTGGCAGATAAACACTTGTTTTCTTTCTTTAACTTCTCATTTTCCTCCTCTGCACTCTTCAGTTGTTCTTGCAGTTTTAGGCTGTCATCATTGAAAAAGAAAATGTCTCCAGTAAAGAGCTGGTAAATACAATGTACACTGCACAAGCACGAATGGGGAATAGAAAGTTGAAATTGAAATTTTCCAACGTTATTTTGATAACAATCTATCCAAAGAAAACCATCGGGCCTAACCACAACCCACACTACTGTCATTAACTTTGACCCTCTAAATAGAAAAAAAACCGTGATATGCTTGCTGCTCTTCTGAGAGACATAATACATACCGAAAAGTGTACCAAATGGAAATTTTTGTACGAAATACCGGATAAATGTACATGTATATACATACCGTAGAGTCGGTTCTATAACATCAATGCATTATATGCCGAAGTCCCGCCCCAGTTCATTACTATGTCAGACCCCGGTTTCCCGCCTGCATTGATCGACCAATGGCGCACAGGAGAAGGCCTGGTCAGTTTCTTGCGAATAAGACATGAGGTGGTGGGATATCACTAGGCCTATGAAGTCGGTCAAATGCGGCAGTATACAACTTGTATCAATAAAGAATGCACTCAAACTCCAAAGCTTTTGTCAACCACTGACAACAGAGCCGTGGAATTCTTGAATGCATGGTGAAATGGATCTCTATTCCATGAAACCACAATCCGTAACAGCGCCTAGTACTGACGGCCTATTCAAATCCCCGTCAGGAATGTCAGTCTTGACCAACATGTGACCAGTACGTAGTAAAATGGGCGTTGCTAATCTTGAATTTTGGATTGATGTTATAGAACCGACTCTACGGTATGTATGTACATGTACATAATGTGAATATCATTAAAGGACAAAAGTTGTTACGAACATATTGCCTATTGTTTGATAGATCAAAAGTGTAGCTCAAGTTATCAATACAACAGCTAGATACTCAATACTCACATGTGAGGGGTATTCGTTTTACCCTTGCTCTTTTCGTCGGCAACTAGATCGGCACACATTTCCTTGAATCTTACGTAATTCAGCTCTCCACACTGAAGCTGCTGGAGAAGGCCCAACTGTATTTCTTCTGACAATGGCCTCAAACATTGAAAGTACGTTTGCGATATCGCAAATCCTCCTTTCTTCCCCTTTGGAAGAGTCCAAATCTTCCCTTCTCCTGCCAACTTTGCGATGGCGAAAATATGGCACCAGATTTCATCGCTGCTGCCAGCTATTTCAAGATGGTTTCTGAACTTGTTGTTCAGCTTGTGCACCTGAAAAGTAAATTGACACTTGTTTATGCTTTCTTTCCATTGTAAGCCAGGCTCGATTAATAGCCACTTCTACCCCATTTTAGAATCCTTGATAATTTTACATCACGTACATGTACATGCTTCGTTTTGTGTAGGCATCCATTTTATCCACACTGCTAGGTTTTGATATGATCGATATGTGATGTAACATGACAGGGATACTCACTGATTCAATTCCAAGCATCGCAGCTATTCGCTGTCTCCATCGACGCATGGTGCCGGCATCCCGCTTTCCACTGCCCATCTCTTCAAGGATTCCCCTGAATATTTTGACGTGGTCAAAATATTGCATCGGCAATGCAGCTTCATGCACTTCATTGTGTATACACGCCAGTCGTCGCATCTGTGGCCGACTTAGGTTCGCATATACCTTTACTGCAACATTTCGGAATGCCTGGTCTTCCTTGGCGAGTTCCTGTAGTGCAGCACATGTATGATTGCCCCCAATCACCTCAAGGTCAATCTGACCAGCGTTGTATGATGCAAGGAACGTTGCTTTATTCATCGTTGTTGGGACTTTTGCACTGCACACGGGCGGCACAAAGTTCGCAAATGAATCCCTCATTCGTTTCTTGAGATCATTGATGTGACGCCTGTTGAGATCTCGTTGAACATTCGATCCCGTCAAACGCACCTTCTCAACGTCGACATTTACGTGCTCGACTGAAAAAAGCAAGGACAACCATTCTATTATTCTATTTCTCTTACTTTGCACATAGTGATTTCTAATATCTTTTTTCAAGTACAGGTGCCTGCTTCATAAAGTGACTTTAAGCTAATGGTACCATTACTTCAATGCATTTTCCATTTGGTTAAGGGTACCATAGGCTTAAAATCACTTTATGAAACAGGCCCCTGGTTAATAAGGATTCATATATAGGCGGATATAGCACTTATAAATGTTTCTACTTTTAGATAGGAATTAAAGTAAATACATATCATATTGATATGTCCTGTCCAATGCACAGCATTATGCTGGCACAATTTCTTTTCCATTGGGTATCAGTTTTGAGACAGTAGGTTCGAATCTTTCAAAAGGATAAAAGCCAATGCAAATATCATTATTCATAATATGTACTCACAAAGCAATTGTTCATTTATGGTAGACATAGCAACTTCAAGCTTTTCTGATAGGGCAGTGGCAGTAATTTCTTTATCATTATCTTGCGTATCCTGAAAAGATGTTGGAGATGACAGTTTGATACATGTACATGTATACTAGGAGAACAAGCACAGCATGCACGGATCCAGAGGGGGGCGGAAGGGACGTACGCCCCCCCCCCTCCCATTTTCGGCAGAGCAATGATTTCTTTTAGCAAGAAAAATTCAATCACATAAAAATTCGAGTATTTTGCTCTCAGATGTCAGGAAAATGCATCGAAAAGCACTTAAATTGTCACATTTTTCTGGGGGGTTTTCGTTGTCCGCCGCCTCCATCGAGCTATACGCCCCCTTTCTGTCAACCCTGGATCCGTGCCTGCACAGCATTGGACATCCCCCGTCGCCCCAGACTGATGTTTTGCAGTGATTGATGGCAGCGAGTTTCAGTGGAGAATAAAACTTTTGAACCATTCATTTATCCCACACACTTTTGGCTCATCGTACATCCCCACACCAAATATGAAACCAAAATCTTCAGTCATTCAGAAACAGAGCAGAAGGGAATTTTTATGGTTTTTACAAAACGCCCCCATTGACTAAAAATCAATTAAGTGGCACGGGCGACTGAATAAAAGAATCAAATACATGTATACATACATTTACTGTAGTTTCTGTTTCTTCATTTGGAATTTTATCACTTCGTTCCGGCGTATTTGCAACCTGATCTGCAAGGGAAAAGAGTGGAAATTTCAGTGCCAATGGTGTGAAACTATTAAGGCACTGCTGGAGTGGGGTACGTTTCGGCCCTCCCGCAAACAAATTGCAATCGAGAAGCCACGAACAGCGATTTCCTGACATTTCTGGGTATTTTTCGCACCTCTCAGATGCCTAGAATCTATGTTCTATCTATCCAACGCATAGCATATGTAGTCAGGTCGGGAAGCAGTAGGCCTATCAGATCTGTCTGGATGATTGGCAAGTCAGGCGGGTGTGTATAAAACAAAGACCTAAGACCTGTAAAAAACTATGACCCAGTATAAAACTATGACCCCACTGGGTAAAAAACTATGACCCAGTATAAAACTGTGACCCCACTAGGTAAAAAACTATGACCCCCAGTATAAAACTGTGACCCCACTAGGTTAAAAACTATGACCCAGTATAAAACTGTGACCACTAGGTAAAAAACTATGACCCAGTATAAAACTGTGACCCCACTAGGTAAAAAACTATGACCCAGTATAAAACTGTGACTCACTACATGTAGGTAAAAAAATATGACCCTGCCAGAGTCAGGGAATCCTTCCCTCACACTAATCGCTTCACACGATTCCCTCGGATGTCAGTAGGTTCGAGTTGAAAAGGTATAAAACTAAGACCGTACTAGGTAAAAAACTATGACCCTGGCGAAAAGTCAGGGAAGGAATGCTGCTACTGTCTTCAGTGTTCTGGTTCTACTCTTATAGTCAAAACGCCGATTTACGTGCAATATGCCCGTAATCTGTGCAGTGGTTTTGACTACATGTACATGTATGTATCTATTGGTTTTCTTTCAATGGATCTACATGTATGTACCGGTACACAGATAGCGTAGGGATATACAGAAAATAGATTTGCGATGCTTGATCACAACCGAATTCTCACTGTTGTCACATGATCCTATTGATGCCTACCTTTTACACTGACTCTTTTCCAACAGGAAATGAATGTTGACCTTGACTTCAGACATGTTTTGAATTTTGAGCAGGTGTCACAGCAGTCAGATGAAAACTTTGACAACTTCAGCTTCGTATCTTTTTGACCAGTTGTCACCTACAATGAATTTGAAGGAAAAATCATTCATTTGAAATCTGAAAAGACTGACACAGAGTGAGGGCACATGTTCATTAAAGTACTTTTAAAATCTAAGCGTGACAACTTTGTTCGACATTAAGATACACTCAAACCCCTTTTAGTGACACGTATCACAGTCAAACCCCTTTTACATCTGAATTGGCATGATTGATGCAGTTACAGTTTGCGAAAGTAGCGGCCGCCATCCTCTTTTTTGAAGATTTTGCCATTGCTTGGGTGTTTTCGATGGGATTTTGCACTGTCAGATAGGCGTTTAAAAAACAACAGTCATACAGTAAGTCACTAGAACGGTGTTGGCGCGGCGCATTGCCCCGAAGACGGTGCCGTCGGAGGACCACCCGGCTGAGACAGAATTGGGGCCGGTGTGGCGGCGCTAGTGTGAGAATCGCACATGTTGACATTTTCGATAATTTTGCTTGACAAAATCGTCTCGAAATACGCCCATCGATGTACCATCGTCGGATGTTATTTGGATATTTAGAAAGAGGAATATTTCAAGATTCTATCAATCGTGCTAGTTTGCAGTGACATGACATTGTGTTTCGTATTTTTGATCATTTCTTGGGAAAGTCATATTCGGACGGATTGAACCACGAGGAGTCGTTCACGTCAATCGCACGTTTTGGATTTCATTTTCGTCATTCGTTTTGGGCCGATAATCGCCAGTTTGTTTAGCTTTGGATCATATCATGGATATCATTCGTTTCCCAGGACATTTGTAATGCCACGGACGATAGGATCGCGGATGGGAATCATGAGTGAGTCATTAATTCTTTCGTTTTCATGTGGTGTCTCGGACTTCAATCATATCTGACGTTTTGATATGGAGCGCCCATGGGGTATTAATTACAATCAGTGTTGAAGGATCGTTCTAGAGGAAATCATCGTCAATCATCGTGAATCGTGTAAATAGGATTTTCGTAATTATTAATTCTGAACCATCATCGGAGATAGGACTCTGATATCTACAAATCGGACCCAACAGTGCCAAAGCAAGTCAGGATCGAGTCGAGTTTATGTCACAGGCCAGTTGGTGAGTACATTCTAGGATACTTCGAGATAGTCAGACGCTTGAATTATTTCATCGTACTATAGCCTACAGTCCTCTGCGTCTTAGCAAACGGCATAAAGTTAAGTTACGAAGCAGGCACTGAATAAAATATATTCGAAATAGATTTGAAAAGTTCGAAAATTCGGCTCGTTTTTCAAAAAAAATGGCGGCTGCTATTATCGCAAACTGTCTGTTGGTACATGTAGGCCAAAATAACTGTGTACATCATGTACATACATGTACGCTCGTAGACCCTGAAGACCCTGGCATGCCTGGTGTAAACAGGCCCTTTGTACACAGTGGTATACAGCTAGAGTAATACAGCTAGCCTACATGGCGACTCCATCCATGGTAAACCATCTTTTACCGTGCGAAATTACCATTCCATGATTCACCATCCATAAAATGGAGAATATTTTTATAAGGGTTGATGAACGATATCGATAACGGATATGAGACTTAGATTAGACTAGGCCTATTATAGGCCCACTGTCACACCGGCCTATCCTGAGCTAGTCCGAGTCACGTTGAAACCTTTCGACATTAGAACTGAAAAATACGGTAGGCCTACGGTACCAGTCGTGTCAGTGGTTCTTCATTCAACACCAGACCCTGATTATCTTTACTGGTACACCGGTACGCATGGACCTATCTTCTTATACCAAGGTTGAGTGTCGACAAGACATCTAGGCCTAAGAGGCATGCATGTAGAGTCTATAGATCACGCCCACAGAGGGAATCAAAAGAGCTCATTACCTTGAGCCCGAGCCAGGCCACTGGAGACCGCAGCTCCTACGTCATTTTTGTTATGGAACCGGTGTAACGTTTTTCAGTGTGGCAGGTGACGGTGTGCCACATTAGAATAGATTGACGGAATACGAGGCGACATGACAATGAGACAAGCAGAGCAGCGAGTCTGTTTGGTAGTGTGTTCCGAGCAGTGGGAATCACACGGGAAAATGGTCACACACACTGATAAACGTTACACCGGAACCAAAAATATCATCCAATTAAAATACTTTTAGAAAGAAATAGCCGAAATAAGTACTGACCTTAACAAATCCCATTTCACTTTCCACAATTTTCGTTATCGGTGAGGAGGAAACTTCTCCATTGAGAAGGAGAGAAAAATTCCCATCGCGTTTTATGAAGCTCCACTTCGTAGACATGTTCAGGCCTTTTGTAAATCGAACAAAATCGCTTTCCGAGGAATATAAACCAGGTCGGGTATCAAGCATGAACTGAACATCTGATCCAAGTTGAGGGATTTTATAAGCGCCGAAATACCACTATAATAACAAGGCGTTCTGGCGGATTCTTTCCTGTCAGGATTCACACAAATATTGTAAGAGGATTCCCCACACGGCTAATTGCGTCTCCGAACAACCAATGTACACACAAGGTGTGAATTTGAGGAATAAAGGTTTCAGAGTAGTTTTGATAATAGTTGGCAAAAAATCCTGTTGAGTCCATTGTTTTTTCAGTCAAATTTGACAACCAGTTTTTGTTTACAAATTCTTCTTTCCCTTATGTTAAGATGAAGTTGTCCCAGCTGCAGTATTGAAAGATTCATGTTGTGAAAGAATGTCCACTTTGATTGAAGTGTTCTCCTAGCTACCTGCACAAATAGATTTTTGGTGTTTGGTTTGTTTGTGTCCATTGATACGGGTTTCTGGTTTTCTGACTTGTTTCTCCAATAAACAGGAAGTAGGTTGCCGTGTTGATCTGTTGAAATACTTAGAAAATGAGTGCGACAATTTAACGTAGGCCTAAATTTTAAAACAATAGTGAGTTTAAGAAATATTGCCTAAAAGGTGTGTTTCAAAGATTGCAGTGCGGTAGGGAGTTCCACAGTCATAGGTTGTACAAAAACTTGGAATTGCGATCACCGAATTTTCCACTTGATCGGACCGAAAAATCACCAAATTTGTCATCTGATGATCGTAGCGCACGCCGTGGCTGATAAATTGAGAGAAAATCCCCTTAAGGTCGATCTATACCCATTGCGTGACGCCGAACTGCCCAAATTAAACTCGTGATAATTCATTGATAGCAATGATTACAAAAACATTTCTGGTACGGTACGTTACGTATGAAGCATCTAGGTGAACTTTCACCCTAAATAACTGGATCCTATTTCCGGATTGCCCAGAAAAATGACTTTGTTGGAAAGGCCGAAAAAATTCCTTGAGCAATTTTCCGTCAACATGCTATGTCGCATCGAAGCAAACTCTGTGGGAAAAGACGCAGCCATACCTGGTGCATGTCGGTATAACCGCAGATTTTTAAAAAATATGCTAATTATGCTTATAATTAACAAAGTTTAGCTTTTACTCCACATAATTTTCTCTGTTTCGTGAATTTCGCGGACATCTACTTCAAAATCCAAGAATCGGCTGTTATACGGACAAGCTCCCTTTGGTGAACAACACATTTCCAGTTTCAAAGTTTGAAAAATGTTTATAAAAGTGGGAGAAAAACTGCTCGCAATTTTGAAACTTTATTCTCCACGTGGGTTTGTTTACTATTTGCAACACACGTTCACTATACTGCGTTTCCAAATATTATGTGGGCAAATCAGCGGACCATTGAATGCCAAGGCCTACAATTGACTGACAACAATAAAATCTATTCCAGCGCTAACGCGGCCTAAAATTGGCGAACAGAGTTGAGGCAATTATTATTCATGATCATTCATTCAGATTCACTCCAGTGGGTCGCTTGGAATGCGCTTGTCTGAGGGAAAACCCAATGACTATAGATCGACCTTAAATACCTTGGTTAGTTGCTCTATGCGACAATTTGTGAGTCAAGAGAAATGTAGGCCTACTTTGTACTGGATGCGATGACTCCAACTGGCAGCCAGTGCTTGAGTGTGAAGAATGTGTGATATGTGATTCAGGAGGTTAGGGTAGGCGCCCACCCGTTGGCATAATAGGGCTCGGGCTTTGCTTCCAGGGGACTATAAACACTGTCGCAATGAATTGTGAATGAAACTGACTACTAGTATTCTTAAAAACTGATATCCCTGTTCAGTAATATTCATGAACGAAATTCTCCAAGGCAATGGGTGATATGAATAAAAACAAGTACATGTACATGTAATAACTTTTACTCCAATTTTTGAAGTATTTACTGGTGACTATATGAATAAAACAGGAGTAATTACTGCGTACTTGTAGCTACTACAAATAAGCATTACTTAATACTAGTTAAGTAGTAAAAACAGTAAATACTGCCAGGGATATGAATAATCGCACTATTCACTAGGACTTTCCCAGTTTGTATACATGTACACGGACTTGAAATTTTCAAGTATTTGAAATTTTTAAGGTAGCTCCATACCTGCCTTGGACACCGAAGCATACCGAAATTTAGTAAAAATCATGGCAGCGTTTATGAACTGACGACCGAGAATTTAAGAAACCTACATGTATGTTGCATTTGCAATACTTATGGCCAGTGAGTGTATTTAGTTACTACCAAAACAGCAAATAATGCCGAGGAAATGAATAATCAGCAGTATTCACTGCGACTTGAAGTTTTCAAGGTACATGTGGCTCTAGACATACCTTGGACACAGAAGCATACAGAAGTTTAGTAAAATTCACGGCAGCCTTTATGAATATAAAGGTGTATGAGCCAAGAAGGACATGTTCTGAGCAGATTTACAGAGACTTTTATCGGTTTGAAGGGGCAAATGTAGTTTGCATTGCACAGAATTTCCTAGTAGAATGTCGTTATATCTGCCAGTGTTTCTCTGGGTGAGTATGCCCCCCCCCCCGTTGTTTGGGAAACGCTGAGAGATAGCTCGACATGTTTCTCTGATAGTATCCCTTGTTGTCAAGTCACCGCTTGTTCCTTCATACATGTACAATAGTAGGGGAATACTCACAGATAGAAACACTGGCAGATGCTACACCGGCACAAAATATCCAGTGAACCACCCCTTTAAGTACGTACCTATAAGGTCATAATGGTGTCTTTCACTTGATGCACATACATAATAAAGGTCTATCACTCATCCCATGGAACAAACGAAATATTTTTTAAAACACCCTTATTGCCACATTTCATTAACTAACTGTTTATTCATATGAATTCAAGTGTCCACTTCCACTTGGAATAAAAAATTGGAACTCGTTACTTTTACTTCTAGTAACTACTAGCTTTACATGTATGTACATACTGATTTTTATTCATATCACCCAATGTATCATGACTTCATTGTTTATTCAATGTTTGTAAACATCGATGTTTAATTATGTTATTGTGGACTTTTGGGACATGCCAACCCACCAATTGTTGAATACTTTGAGTTCCGGTATCAGACGAATTTCTAGAGGGGTATGCTACCGACAAACTACTCCTAAGGCAAAGAAAAACAAACAAACAAACAAAATGCAAATAAACAATGATTTTCATGTCCCGCGCGAAAACACCCCTCTCCATTCTCTTTAAGTTACAGGAGTTTCGACTTTCTGCAACGACAGTGCACATAATTCTTCATTATTACGATAAATGAGACATTTCCCTGTTTAACTGAATAGATATCTCTGTTCACGAGGTCATAACCATGTATCTGGCACATTGTCAGCAAAATTGACCCATGCAGGGAGGTTATTTAAGGGAAAATAACTTTTACAATATTTGCAAAACTTTTCTTCATCAAAGTCATCTTTCTGCCACTCCACTATGTAAACTCCGGCATGTTCTTTCCAAGTTACCTACACTACAGCATTGATCTCCACGAAGGGGATTATTTGCTAATCACCCCTCCCCCGGATGTAATCAAAGGGTGTTGTTTGTAACATGTGGCAGACAGGCTTGCTGGCCATAATACATTAATCTCTGCCTTTTCGTCTGCTCTCTCGGTATCTTAAGTGGAGTTATTTTTCTGGTTTCGATATCTTGCACAAATATGGTGTTGCCGACCAGTACACGTACATGTTGTTGTTCTTAAACAGATTACAACCAGTTGCCCCGACACCATGAACTTTCATACCGTGTCTGCCAGCGGGTAATTAACCAAGGTCGCATTTTAGAAAATGAAGGAGCCCAAAAATCGCCAAGAGTATTTTCCGTGTACATGAATTGTATCAACATAACAATCAAGATGTGGGTGTCCACCAACTTAGAATACCACCTCATGCATGTCATGCATACCGCAATCATTGATAGAGGCCTGAATGCCCCAGTCGGGCAGCGAAAAATTGATGAGAGAGTGATGAGGGTGACTTTTCTCGGAGAGCGCTGGTTTTCTACGGGCATCCCGGTTTCCTCCTTTCAGCACGATAAATTCGCCCAATGTTTTATATCGGGCTTATAATGGCGAATTTGGTGTTCAGCAAGACGGGTTCGTTCGGCACATTCATAGTTATTACCATGATAAACGGCATGTGGATGGTGGAGAGTTGTCATTTAAGACGGCAGCTTCGCTTTCGATTATGAGACCGACGCTCTCTTTCGCGCCAAAATTACCCTGGAACAAAGGCCTAAATATCCACGTCCCTAATAACATGTCTAAATATACCGGTAAATATATACACCCGATTAGGGATTACAAAAAGAGTGTTATTGTATCCACCACTAGAAGAGATTATATTTATATAGCCTGCCAAATACATGTAGTTTATTCGATTCAGCTTGTCCAAGTTAAGTTGAACTGACATTGAGCAGTGTGATTGAACATGTTGAAGGGAGGAAAAGTTGTATTTGATGACCAAAAAGTTTGCAGAAGTTGCTAAAGTTATTTTGCCGTATATCGGGTGGCCCAAAAAACTGGATTAATTTAAATTCCAATAACTTCATTAATTTTCAGGGTACGTGTGCTTCACTGAAACGATTGTCATATATCATGACAATAAATTTCATCAGCCTACGTGTACATGCACTGGTTTTCTCACAGTGAAATAATTTAGAACGTTTGTCAGAAAATGATATGCCGGCAAAAATGAATTTCAGATTTCCGGATATCAAACAATAGGAACACCCTTTACTGGCCATTAACCTCGACAACTGTCATATAGTAGTAGGCCAGTGATACGCTATACATGACAAAAAAATCAAACACGTAGCTCTATCCCAGTAGAAATGCTGATGAATTGGACTTGACATGTGAAAAATGCAATGCCGGTGTGTCCATCATCATAAATGGTTTCAAATTATTGCAGGAATTATAGGTAATAACCATCTATTAAAGTGTGCAAAATCGCATTGAAGAGCCTACCAAAAAATAACGTTTTCATAAAGTTAACGTTTATCGTTCGATTTCTGAAACTCCTAATAAAAAATCATTCATCTAACATTGTGTATTAAAAATTGCGAAATTTAAGCAGCTACTGTACACGCAGTTCACCTTTGACAATAATATTCTCGGTACCGTTGTGATAGCGCACGCGAAATAAGGGCTCGAGTAGACACATTGTGGTACACCGGTCCTGGAACTGTTGAGTAAACAAGTCAGTATTGGTGCTGTGTATGTTTTGGTGACGCTATTGCCGATATCCTACAATGTAGTGTTATGTATTTTTGACCCTTTAGACAGAGGTGTTAAACAGCTTTTGTAAAATTTGTGCCGGTTGCCATTCAAAATGGCAGCTTCGCCCTGAATCAATAACGTTGACACTCTTCGCCCCAAATGCCTGGGAACAGATCAGAGGGCCAATTATCCACATACCAACTATAATCATGTACCATGTTTAAATATCCAACTAAGAAGGGATTTCAAAAAACAGTGCATTATTGTATCCACCACTAGAAGACATTATATTTTATGTAGCGTGCCAAGTTTATTTGATTCACCTTGGCCAAGTTAAGTTGAACTTGGGCAGTGTGTCTGAACATGTTGAAGGGAGGAAAAGATGTTTTTGATGAGCAAAAATTTTGCAGAAGTTGTTAAAGTTATTTTGTCTTAAATACGCTTACTGCATTGGCCAATTTCATTGAAACTTCGACAAACTACTGATGGGATGTCAGTAAACAGGGGTATCTATGTAGTTTTCCTGGGAATGGGCCGGATTAGATCGCATAAACTCTCTA
This sequence comes from Notospermus geniculatus, assembly GCA_002633025.1. Classification (NCBI taxonomy): domain Eukaryota; kingdom Metazoa; phylum Nemertea; class Pilidiophora; order Heteronemertea; family Lineidae; genus Notospermus; species Notospermus geniculatus. Next base: position 140,418 of record NMRB01001068.1, on the reverse strand, counting down.
CACCTTAGTATCGCCCTATTATCCCTTGCACTAGGCCTGGTCATTTTCATGGGAACTTTGCCTGCTTGGCTGAAGAATCGAAGTTTTGCTGTGAATGCCATTGAAGGATCAGGCATCTATTGCCGCAAAATCGGGCTGAAGGCCCCACACTACGCCTATAATAGGCCCATGTTGGTCTTTTTTAGGGCGTCCAAAGGTTAGATAATCAATACATGAAATATATAGTATTACGCCCTACTGTTCTGGCTATGAAAAAATTTCGACCAGTTTTTGTGAAAAACGTCATCAAAATATACAAAAACGTCATCAAAATATGTGAAAAAGAATCATACCCCGTAAAAAACGTCATCACAATATGCATTCACGTGACACACAATCCCATAAAACGTCATTCATGACCTTGAACACAATGAAATTTAGGTCAATATTCGATAGGGAATTCGTCTGTGTGTATTGTGTGTTGATGCATTTTCTTTTCAACCTTAATAAAACAGTACAACGAAATTATGAAACTGTATTGGCATAAATGTTTCTGATGACACGTTTCATTCAGCATCCAAGCTCGGGATGCGTTTTAGTGTTTTTGTCAATTCCTGGAATTGTCCTCCCGTTCCTCACGCATGACCATGCTCCATTTTTTGTATTGTTGTAGGCGTAATTTACATAGCCTTCAGTTGACGTCATCGCGTCATGATCAGTGTCTCACTCATACATGTCAATACACATTTTGTTCGATGCAGAGTGAGTGCCTGAGTGGGCCGTATAAACAACTGAGGGCATGAAAATAAAAAAAATCACTTACATGTGTTAGTTAATGACANTCTGCTAGGAATGATTACCATTGCTCTATTAAAGAAGCCATTCATATTAAGCAGTCTAGACCAAGCCTTAATACCCAATTAGCTTGTCAAGGCATGTCATATTTCCTCAGTATATTCTAACAATTATTTTTGGACTGTTTGCATTGAAGCATTACATGTTTGTACTTATTTCAATTTGTATTAGTATGTTGTAGTTCAGCCGAGTAGAAGCACTTCGCAAAAAGCACCTGATGAGGCTACTGTAGACAGAGCGAAATCGATCGTGTGGAATATGATGTTGTATATACAGGAATAAAGATGAGGATGTTATTGTTAATTGCGTTCTTGTGGATGTACAAATGGACATAAAATCTGTGGTGCCGGAATCATGCAGTTATCCTGGTGCCAGACCTGAAAGTGATGGTGCTGCTATGTCCGACTCATACATGTCATACGACATGTGTGAGTCAATTCATAATTGCTGCAAATACCAGGTGGACAATGAGACTTTTTTTGCATTAATTTCATACAAGATCAACCACTGAGAAGAACAGTGTACCATTTATCTTGGTGATTAGTGATGATCGGGAAGTTATTGAGACTTCTCACCCGTCCATTACTGCCCGATCACTATCACTAAACACCATATGCTGAAAACCCTATACTCTCAGTGGTTGATTTTGTAATGAAACGAATGCAGAAGAGTATCGATGTCCACCTGTTTTTTGGCAGCAATTATGAATTGACTCAAACATATCGTATCAGTGGCACCATCACTTTCATGTCTGGAACCAGGATAATTGCATGATTCCGGCACAGCAGATTTTAACTCAAAATTGCTGTATTTTTGTAAGGCCTTGGGATATACTTGAAATCTTCACTGCAAGCTACAATTAACAGCCTCATATCACATATAAAATGCCGTGACATTTGTTTAAAAAGTGTAAAAGTTTTTTTTTTGGGGGGGGGGGCGATATACAAGTGGAATGGCAAACGCCTGTTCCCGGCAGTTACAGACGAAATGGTTTTGTAACAGTAATAATGTTGAACCAGCACCATGTGCGATTAACATGCAGCTAAATTCATTATTCAAAAGTCTGGAGTGGAAATTTCTTAATCGCTCTGACACCTGTGCTGAGAGAAAAAGCTGAAGAAAACTCGAACTATTCAAAGAGTTGCAGTAGGAATTTCTTAATCGCACATGTCCGTACTAAAAAAATTGATATATGTAGATTAACGATTCAAATTTGCTTTGAACTTGTTGATACAAGGGTTTTCCTGATTTATTTTTCTCCTTGTACGTAGTAGATTCAGTGTTCATTTTGTAAAAGGGGAAAAAATCAGATTTACCTCCTCCTCACGAACCTAAATGGCGTGATACGTACTGTATGCCTAGATCTGGTCGTTTTTTTCTTGCTGTCTCGTGAAATTTTGCGGCCCTCGTATAGGCCTAAGCACATCTGAATATAACTGTGCAAGTTATTTTCATGAGGGAACATTTCTCATTTTAGTTACAACCATTTAAAGAAGCCGTGTTATTTTGCTGCCATGTAGGCCTATTATAGCCTAATTTTTGATAATTTCCTGCTGTATACTGTTGTCACTTCAATATGAATCTCTTCAGAACTCGAAACAATGGAATCTGCTCAACTGATCACACGAACAGCAGTTTTTCACGACCTAGCCGTTCTAGCAGTATAACTGCGACTTATTTTCATGAGGATAAACTTGTCACTTTATTTACAAGATTCGCTGATTTGAAACCCTTGTTTCTGAACAAGTTACCCAGGCAGCAGATTGGGTCACCCTAACTGTTCGTCCATCTAGTAATCCCTCACCCTATGGACTGTTCAATCACTAATTATTTTTTGTCAGAAGAGCGGATTTGCTGTGTTTAGAAGTTAATTTTGGAGACAAATCCCTGTCTCACTTTGAGAAAAACATGCAGAAATATAGGGAACAATTTGCCATGCTCACTTTTTGAGATGTGTTGCAACCAACCCCATACTTTTTTGTCGGGGTTGGTTTAACACTAACAGTCGACTTTGGACCCATCAGAGACATGGATAGAGATGGCTAAACTTTATTCAATGCACAAGTAACCATTCACATCAATATTAAAAAGACCAAGCAGGTTAGATACGTCCTGTAATTAGGAATTGGACCTCAAACGAAAACGTATTACAACTAGCCCCGCTCTCTCCTACGTAGCCTTCTCATGTGAAGATGGCGATTCTAGATTGCCTCTGTGCTCTGGTTTCGACGGCCTTACATTACAACAAATTGTACATTTCCCAAGTTCATCATCTGCCTGCACCTGTAGCCTAAAAAGATTTTATCCATGCCAAGAAAAGGATTTTAGTTATTCATTTGCCATCAACATGTTATATTGTGCCTTCTTGGGAACAAAATGTAAATTAATCCTTGTTGACTGTGGCAAAAGGTTCTCTCACACCAAGAACTCATTGTGGAACTACATGATGGAGGTTGACGCCACGACAACGTGAATGTATCACAGAGAAAAAAATCCATTTCGAATAGAGACAAAATTGTTTCAAAACGTGTTTGAAATACATCTTATCTCATGTGGAGATTGAATTCATCTCAGGATGAGAGTTTCTGTTTCGGCTGGACACGATTTCATCTCTTAAAAATTAGGATACGTCATTTGTCTCCAGTAGAGACTAACGTATCTAAGGTTGAAACAACGAGTACTCTAAAATCTCTCATCGAGATCACAGTTATCTCAGGATGAAAACATACCATTTCAGCTGGATACGAACATGTCTCATGATTATTTATTGAAATTTCAGCGATCTCGGGGTGAGATCTTTGTATCCAGTCGAGCAGCACATTGTCTCCAGTTGAGACTTATTCACCTCTACCTGATAGTGATACGATTTCAAATATGCATAGACGCAGTGCCCTTAAAGGATATAGTTCCTTTAGGGGTAGGTCCCTTGGGGTTAGGGTTAGGGCTCAGTAAATGGCGTGTAAAATAGACATTAACCCTAGCGAACCCACGGGGTCAAATTTGGCCCCACTTATTTGGTTTTCCGGATCACCCAAAGAAAACTTCCGAGGCCGAGCGTGAGCCCCCGTAGCGTAGTGGTTAGAGCGTAGGACTATTTAGGTTTAGTTAGCTAGCATGTAGGTATACACAGGTTCGAATCTGCGTAACGGCCAGTATGCACTCTCTGCCAATACTTTTTTCTTTTATACTTTTTTTGCTGTTCCCGTTATATACAACCAGTGCTGTTCTTTTGCAGTACTGCTGTTATAGATTTTTACAACACTGCTGTTTATTAAGAAGCAGTTGCCCATTTCACCAGACCATGAGACGATGATCGTCTCGACTAGAGATGGTAATATCTCGACATGAGACGAAACACAATGTCTCAAATGGAGACAAAAACGTCACGCCCTGCGGACAAGCTGTTGGAGATGCGTTTTGTCTCCATTTGAAATGGATTTTTTTCTCTGTGATGAATACCTGCAGGTTTGGCCTGTTGGTCATAAAGATTAAGAAAGATAAACCACAGCTGCATTGAAGAGTGTTGAACGGCAATTTACTTAATCTCTTCACTCCTGTTAATTCTTTGTGTCAACAAATCAAATGAATGAACCTGATTCACACTTTAGGCTATCATTTTCTCTCCCCCCCCGCCATCCTGTAGACAAATACTTAGTAGGGCCTCCATGTTTTGACCAAGCGGATCTGTTCGTTACCTGTGCAGACGCAGTACCTGCAATGGCATCGAAACCGGATGAGAGTGTGCGACTACGCTGTTCTTTGCTTAGTACATGTACGAATGATAGTGAATCATCAGTTAATTTGGGAAAATCATTGTTGTCATCCTGCAGTTCTCAAATCAGTGACGGGAAAAGTTTTGGGAGCCCGAGTTTGTGTCTCGGCGATAGTTTATGGAATACCAGCACACCCAACGAACTTGGAAATTCTTTGTTGGACATGTCATCAGACAAATCTGAAGTTCCTGATGATGATGATATTGTGGATTGTGATATTTCGAATATTTCGATATATTCTGACGGGGATATTTATCCCACGTGTGAGTTCAAACAATCTGAACCGGGAAAGTGTAGTACACCAATAAAAAGTGCCATGGACAAACATTCGATGTATTCATTTGAGAGTGACGCTGGAGTCAGTTTTTTCGTTGAACCTGTGCTTGATTGTCATTCAACAAGTTCAAAATCGAGCTTATCCTTTGATCCAGAGAACACCGGGATTGCAGGAGAGAAAGGAAGGGAAAACTACCTACTAAATGGTGAAACTAGTACGCAATCAGCGAGTGAGTATATTTTACACCTCGTGATTTCTTCAGGCTCCACTAATATTAGGCCTACTTTTTAACGGTCAAACATCGAGCCTTAGCCTTTAAATTACTAACTCAGTCGACAGGTACGGCAGCCGTACTCATAATTCCATCGGCTAGGGTACGGCATCGTTTTTGCACGTGTGCAGGAACTTGCATTTCCGTCATTACCGTAGGCCCACGCAAAAATGAACTGTGTTTTTAATAGCGGCCTCTTTAGCGAGAGGCGCGATTTGATGAATCTTCAAGATATCGTCTGGGGGAAGGGTCAGGATTATGGTTTAATCGTGTCACTATTATTTAGGCCTGGTACCGTACTGATTGTATACCGGATAATTCACCAAAATTTTCCATACGGCTCATATGGTAGAGCGTGTGGCCATGGATCCAGGACGCCAGGTTCGATCCCTGGTGGCCGCACTTTTTTCATGTGTCTAGTCTCTTTCTCTCTTTTTTCTTTTTGATGAAAAATTCTAAGTTCCTTTTCCGTTCACGTCCCTCGGATGATGTCTGTGCGATTCAACAAATCGCAGAATCATTAGACGAATTTTAATTTTAATTAGACGTTCATTTTGGTGGTGGGGTAGAGATCAGAAACTGTCGAAGTAAACGTATAGGCCATGTACATGTAACGAATGAAGCCTACACTCAGATAGACTTTATGGTACATCCACCTTGATCTGCCGATCTCCAGCATAAACTTCATGCAGAAACGGCACTGGCATAATATGCCCAGCGCGGGAGAGCCCCTGCCGTCGGTATCCCTAGCCCATCTCAGAGAAGGTACGGCAGAAAACTGCGCAGGCGTAGCGTGGGAATAAAAGAAGATCTTTACGCATGCGCAATTCTTCTGCCGTATCAATAGCCAATGATTGTTTGGATACGGCAGTGCCGTATTATAATACGGCAGTAAACTGAACATGCGCAGTGTAACAACAAGACTGAAGTATCCCTATAACTATTGCTGAAGGGGTTATTGTCGTCCTGGGTACACATAAAGTGTACCCAGGTTCGATGTCGTCAAGTGAAATTGTACCCTGGGTCCACTTTCTTGTTACAAACTGTACCCAGGTTCTAATTTAGAGACCTAGGGACGAGCTCGATTCTCAAGATTTCGTGGGATACGTGAATTAGCGTATGTTGGTTCCAGGATCCTGTTGCTATGACCTTGGAGGAATTATACTGACAGGAGAAACAGCGAGCTAATCGCCCCTCTATATCCCTTTTTCACACCTCCCCAAACAATGGAATAAAACAGGCCCGCAGTGTTTGCCCAGCAAGCTATGACACGATCAAACAAACCGGCCGTCATGGCCATGCACAATGGCACATGCACATGTAGGCCTACATGGAAATGACACGTTTTCTTGTCTTGCTGGCGAGTTGATTAACTTTCTCTGTAAACCATACGAGGTTGAAAACTGTCCAGCTAGTCAAAAATAAAATTCTTCCAACTTCTATTCTTTAGCTTTTTGCACGGCCAACGTGCAGGCACAATATCAAGTGACTTCACCGAGAACAACCTCGCCCCGAGGTCTCTAAATCAGAACCTGGGTACAGTTTGTAACAAGAAAGTGGACCCAGGGTACAATTTCACTTGACGACATCGAACCTGGGTACACTTTATGTGTACCCAGGACGACAATAACCCCTTCAGCATAACTATTTATGTTTTGGTGTATACATGTAGCTGCCGTAATTTCAAAGACATAGTACCGGTATAGATGGTAGGGCACCCACTGGGACGAGTTTGCAAAATATCATAGCCTAACCAAAAAAAGGGAGTTCACTGGAGGAATTTCCCAGACTTAGGCCTAGAGTTGTTCAGTGATGATGAGAACAAAACCCTTATTCTGGTCCCGGCCACGGGGTCGACAAAGGCACATAGGAAGTTCAACTACCCGTTGTAACAGGGTAGTAGTGCATCATCATGTCATCTCCTATCGTGCCAAATTTCGAGGTGAAACAAGTAGCGAAATAGGCCATGCGGCAAGCCCTTGCCCTTTCCAGCGTTTCATCATTCTGACATTCATGTTTATCATCATAGGCCTATCCGTGTTCATGTAAAGCGCATTGAGCAGATAGGCCTAACTGGAAAACGCGCTACTACATGTACATAAGAACAGCATTATCCAAAAACCAGGTGTGAGGGGTCAATGTCCTTGGGATGTAACCTATAATTCCTCCAAGGGTCATGTGTAAAAAAAAATAGGCCTAGTTGGTTAGCATTCCCTCCCGCCATTGAAATCACCCCCTCCTCAAAAACATTTTCTAAAAAAAATCATTTAAAAAACGCCAAAAGAGTGATAGAAAGTAGTTTGTATTTCAATCCATACCTAGGCCCTATTACATATGGAATTTCCCTCAGTTCCCATGGTAACGTGCATCATTTTCAAACTCAATAGAAAATTCTCCCGCCCTCCTCAGAAAATTGAGAGTGGAAAGATGCTAGCCAACTATTTTTACATGGCCTATAGTGACATACCAGGGCGACATAATCCCACGCAAAAGAAAACTGCGGGTTGATCAGGCAGTACAATGTAGGGCCGGGACTTTGCTTCAAGGGGGACAATGAACCCTGTCACACGGGTCTTTTTCAGAGTGTTGGGGGTCATGTCTAAAAATGTGGAACTTGGCTGAAATGCCTGGCAGACCCTTATGCTATCCAGTGGAGCTGAAAGGGTAAATGTCGTCCTGGGTATATACAAAGATTACCCAGGATCTCAATCTTCACCAAAACAATACCCTAGTCTCCGTAGCTGAACATCACCCAGCATCCGCAATCGGTGCCTTGGGACGAATCCTATTTAGAAATCCCGTTGAATCTCGCGGTCTCGCGCCGCTGTACTTGTTAAGTGTAGCTGTTCTTGACATTCTTCAGGCTGTCACGTGACCACGGGCGAGACAACCAGGTGTCATACCTCGATGCTGGGTGATGTTTGGCTACCGAAACTACACCCAGGGTATTGTTTTAGTAAAGATTGAGATCCTGGGTAATCTTTGTATATACCCAGGACGACATTTACCCTTTCAGCTCCAGTGGATAGAGAAATGCGTCATGCAGTTATGTAAGATTGATGCAGATTTATCTCAGCACACAAGATTCTTTTTTTTTCAGAACACGGCAAGATGTACGAGAAGATGATGGCACGGCGGTCACTAGCTCTAAAATGCAATTGCAAATGCAGATGTCTCCTTCACATTGCGGAGACAACTGTTAAAACGTGTCGCCAGCGACTTTGGGAAAAGAGTATTTCGTCTAGACACGAGTGGCTTCTCGAACGTCTTCAAATAGCGGAAAAAGATGTGAACAAATCTCTGACGTCACACACTGGAGAAAAGTTGTGTGCAAAGGCATTCATGGCATTGTATGGAGTGAACAAAACAACATTTTACGAGCTGAGGCAGAAGGCACAAAGTGGAGTTGTCGCTAGGCCATCCCCTCAAAAGAGACGTCATTCCATCGCCTACATTAGAGCCATCTCCTGGATTGAGGATTACCAGCGCTATCATGGGGATGCTTCACCGGTCAATTTAGGTGAAGTGAAATTGCCGTATGGTACGACTAAGAAAGGTCTATACGATAAATACAGAAAGGAGTTTGGAGGAGATTTCGAAACTACAGTTTCAGAGTCAACGTTCATGGTAGTTTGGCGTGGTCACTTCCCAAAACTCAAGATAAAAAGCGTAAGTACTGACACTTGTGGAATGCGTTTGTGTTAGTGAATGATCCAGATGACCCAAAATGACAATAGGTGGTATTGAATGAACTCACAGTCATGTCTTGCATGTGATGGCACATTAGTCAAATTTGTGCAGCAACGCCTGTGTAGATGATAATCATTTCCTTCTTTTTCAGTACAATGAGAATTTCACGAAGTGTGAGGTCTGCGTAGGCCTACAAAGGCAGTTGGAGCTAACAACAGACACATCGAAAAGACAGCTGTTAAAGGCTCAAATGGATGAGCACAACAAACTTCAGCTGTGAGTAGTACAAATAGGTTATTTTAGTTTGACCATTAAATACATTCACCGCCCTGGAAAAATATCGTCGGAAAGACGATGAAACAAATCTGGGGCCATATTAGGGAGTTTGAGATCAGCGACTCATCACTGATCCTTATACGGATAGGTGTCTGTGCAACGAGGAGAAATTTTGTGTACATTTCGATCCGTATACGTAGGATCCGTGATAAGTTGCTGATCTCAAACTCCCTATTCATGAAGCTTTCGCAACTTTGCGTGCACGCCAATCCATTACAAGGCAGTCAGTGGATAATAAGACATAAACAATAGACTTGCGTGCACACCAAGTCGCATTACTCATAATTCTGTTTCAGGCATTACTTCAGAACACATTAAGAAACAACTGAAACATACCACGTATGTGATTCATCACAGTGTGTTTGAGGTCATTCAGGACAGTTATATCATACCATTTTCAGATGTAAAAAATGTCATATGAAATAGTTGTGCACAAATTAACAATAGTGGTCCTTAACTTGTTTTGAGTAGTGTATTATGAAACAGGCACCTGGATGCTCTTCCACAGCAACACTGGCCGATATAGCACTTGTTTATATTCCATCGGATATTGGTGATCGCGCAACAATTGTCGTTGTTTGTTATAATTTCATTTATTTTTCCAGAGCAGAGAGGAAATATTACTATGAAAAGAGGGACCAGGCTAAAATGCAACCTGAGAAATATCTCAGTTTGATTCTAGACGGAATGGACCAGGCAAAGAAAAACATTCCCCACTTCAAAGGTCCCAAAATTAAGGTAAATATTAATCAATACATGTACACAATGGATGAAATAGCAACCACAATGGCGTTCACTATAATTAAAGATTTTAAAGAAACGTAATAATGATCGTTATCATTATAATCAGCGGTTCTTTTTCTCTTGGTTCATAGTTTTGAAATAGACCAGGGCCCAGTTGCACAAAAAATCTTAAGTCTAAGAAAAAACTTAAGTCTGAAATGAAGCCATCTGATTTGCTGAAACCTGGTCACATGATGACTTAAGTCAAACTTTAGACTTAAGATTCTTTGTGAAACTGGGCCCAGTTTACTTTGTTTATTAATAGGGTTTGAATTACGCTGCTCTGCTAACGACCCATGTATTCAGAGGTCATTTAGGACAGTTTATCATACCATTTTCAGATGTAAAAAATGTCATATGAAATAGTTGTGATTCATAAAAACGGATACTTTCTACCTGATTATAATAATGGGTCGAATGAATAAAGACTAGCAAATGCTTTTACTTCAGATTTATACAGCAATGCCTAGTCTTTTATTCATTTGACCAGTTATCTCAGTCAGATGTTGCAGATTTCCCCCAAATCATTTGGCAAGCTAGTGTTGGAACCATTTGAATGTTTAGCCAGAAAAGCATTTACACAAAATGTCAATTTTGTCTTTACATTTTGAAACCATTTTCAGGGAGTTTTGCCGGCGACTCTCTACCTACAAGCTGATAATACATCAAGAGAAAACAAGAACAGGTTCGTCATCAGTTTTTTGGTACTGATGGTCGAGCTACGCATCTTTAACGAGGTAATGTGCACACTTGTCTTAATCTCATCCATTAAATACGAAAAGCACAATTTTTAATAACCCAAGATACGGAAATGATGATACACGTGTTTTGTAGAGAAATGGTCGCAACGTTCCTTTCGAGGCCATCATGAAAGAATCATCTTAACCTGATGATCACCAATAAAATGAAAACAAGTTGCCAATGCAAGAATATTTTTGCCTTGTGTAGATTAACGGAATGAATAAACAAATCAGTACCTTACCAAGTTGTGTTCTCACATCCTGCCACACAGCGGCCGGTGAAGTTTGTTCAGGTTCATGCATGTTTCTAGAAGCAAGATAGCATTTGCCCTTCAGACACATAATCTGCAGTGAATATTTCGTTTAAATGACCCCTATTTCAGACACGATTTGAACTGCGGGTGCTTTATTACAAGATACTCTATATTTTAAGGTGCACCTGTCGTTTTTGCCTGTTGGTCACACGCATGAGGATATAGATGCCATGTTCAGCGAAATTGCTGATCAACTGCGGAGGAACGATGCAGAGACGATACCCGGACTGTTAAGTTTTCTTCCAAACCCTAAAGAAGTTGAATATGTGTTCAATATCAGGGACTGGCTCATTCCATATTTAGTCCAGATGGAAGACACGTCAAGAGTTTTCCACATCCTTATTCGTCGAGAGGGAGATAATGTCCGTTGGCACACCAAGAACAAAGAGTACATGGACTGGGAACCAGTCGATTCACTACCATTCAGGCTGAATGAGAATGGACAATGTATCCTCCCACGAGGTACCCCAAATCTTGTTGCCCCTGCCTATCCCGAAGGCAAATTCATGTTAAAAGAAAAATCGAAACAACTCGACGAGTGGTGCACCCATTTCAGTGATGGCCAAGAAGGAGGAAATCGGAGGTGGTGGCAAACAAAGTTAGATTTATTTGCCAAGTTGCAGAAAGACGAGAAGGCATCCTTAGCAATCTGCAAGAGGAAGGCGAAGTGGCTGCTACCACGACTACCTAGGCAAGCACCAGTTTCGGAAAGACTTGAGATTTCTGATGGGCCAGTCGACGCTGTTCCGGAAGCTGTGCCACCAAAGTTAAGACGACTTTTGCAGGCTGAACGACAACGAACAGCAGTACGTATTATTTTTACAGTTATTTATACAATGCTGCCAAATGTTAATCAAATGAAAGCATTTCTAAAAAGAAACAAAATCTAGTTAATGAATGGTTTTGTGGGCTGCTCAACTGTTACAAGGTTTCAAAATTAAACGTTTTTCGAATGAATTAGAGCAGAACATTGTGCCACAATGCAGTCGAGCTTGGCTGCACAATCGATAGTAATTAACAACGTGGTAGAAGGTGTATATATTCGCCAATTGCATTTTGCATGATATACTGTGATGTTATTTTTTTCAGATAACGATGAAATATCCAAAGAGGCCACGCAAAACATGAATGAATATGCACGCATTCGGAGAGAGATTGAGCTATAAGGATCAGCTATTGGTGGATAATTACAGATGAAAATTTCACTGAATCAAGTGCCGTGTAATTATTCGATTTGCTAAAGTCACAGAACCCCTGTTTTTACGAATATTCACTGATTGCAAGTTGTGAAGTGTTTGGAGATATGTTGATGTGATAGTTTCCTTGGCATGCTGATAATGTTGTAAATTTACAAGATTTGTTCATATCATATGGTAGTCTGAACTGCGGATAAAGTTGTAAAGTTACAAGATCTATTCGTGTGTTCGTAAAACATAGCAGTAAAGTTGTAAAGTTACAAGATCTGTTCGTGTGGTTGTAAAACATACCAGTAAAGTTGTAAAGTTACAAGATTTGTTTGTCAGGTAGGCCTATTAAAATGTAGTCGAAAAGTTGTAAATTTACACGATTTGCTTTCTGCATATGGTATCGTTATAAAGTCATAAAATGACAAGCTTTGTTTTGTGAGCAACTTTTTACACACTTGTAAAAATCATAATTTTGGTGATTGTTCTATGGGAGTTTCAGAAACTTGTAAAAATACAAGATTTTGATAATGACAACAGCAACAAACTATTGCCTTTTGGCATGCATGCAAGTTCAATATGGAAAGTTGTAAATTTACAATATTACTCGTCAATATTACTCCTCAACATTTGGTTTCTGAACGGTCATTAATGTCAAAGGTATATGTTCATCAAGAAACTTGTATTTTTACAATTTCTCCGTACACCCATCTGTAATTCATCGTTTCATAAGGTAAATGAAGTACATTCTTGTATTATTTTAAAGATTATTAATATGCCTTTGATAAACGTCTATTAAAAATGCAACTTTTGAGCTTAGAGCGAGACGATTCTTGGGTAATTTATATCCCGAAAGAGCATTGTATTTCGTAAGACTGATACTTACAGTTTTTTTCAAAGAGAAAAGTGTTGTTGAATTAATAATAAACTATACTATAAAAAGAGAAAAATAATTTTTTCCTTTTTTAAAAAAAATCGCCTTGGTATTGGTTTCCGTCGTAGTGGGAGAGTGGGCCCCCTGGCCGTCATGACGTTGGATCGCCCTTTCTACTTCCCTTGCAACCTTATATAATATNTTGAGGCTAGGTTGGTGTCGTTTGATTTGGATGTCTTCTCTAAATTTCCTGTTAATTGTAGGTCCACCAGCAAACCTTTGGACGTTTGTCTAAAAACTAATGCTTATAAAAACGGTCCACGAGCAAACATTCGGACGTTTGTCTAATGCTTATTAATTTCCTCAATGTTTATTTCCACCAATCTAAAATGTCACTCAAAGAATAGTCATGATAAATAAAAAGGCAATTTCCAGAGTGTTTGCGAATTTTCGACCCCAACCGGGGTCTTCTTCAGGCTGGAACTTTACAATCCGAAACTCTAGAGCAGACTGAGCTGAACCCCAAATGTAGATATGAAGTATCCCATCCAAACAGGACGTGACAGCAATTAAGGAAAGAAAAGAGTACAAGCCCCAAAAGATGGTTGCTCAACCTAACAGTGTAATGGGGAGCGCCAGTTGGTCACGTGACACTGATAGAGCAGACGCGACACCTATAGAGGCTCATTGTTCGAGAGATGCGGTTCACCAAGCACGGCCAATCACACCTTGAATCGTCATGAATAATAGGTGGCGTCGGTGTACTATCAGTTCAAACCCACGCGTATATTCTCGCGTGGTCTGCGTGATCGGGGTTCCCTATTAGTGAATGTAAGGCTTGACTAGGCTGAAGGGAAAGGGGTAATTAAAATACAACTTGAAGGAATTAAACTAACAGTATAATTATACTAACAGTGTAATACCCCCAAGACTAAAGTAAGAGTAATTTATATTAAACAACTGTATGAGGGAGTGATAACAAATT
>NMRB01001068.1:101076-124340 GCA_002633025.1 Notospermus geniculatus | reverse complement strand
CGACATTAATGGCTAACCTTCAGCAAACCCTACAATGCTATGCTTCCAAGAACCTATGACAACCATTGTATTTACACTGCTTCATTCAGACCTGATTCACTATCTGATCCGAAATCTACTGCGGATCTCATTGCAAAACGTAACTGTCCAGATACCAATCGAAGACTCACCTGGATTCCTCCACAGATTCTAATCAGAAACCCACCTGGATTATTTTTGTCCAGATTCCAATCAGAAACTAACCTGGATTCCTGTCCAGATTCTAATCAGAAACCCACCTGTATTCCTGCCTAGATTCCAATCAGAAACTCACCTGGATTCCTGTCCAGAATCTAATCAGAAACTAACCTGGCTTCAGGTCCAGATTCCAATCAGAACCCCACCTGGATTCTTGTTCAGATTCCACTCGGAATCTGGCCTGGATTCTTACCAAGATTCCATTCAGAAACTGAACAAGATTCCTATCCGGATTCCAACCGGATTCAGGGGCCATATCCGAGTCAGATTTTGGGTCGGAATCTGAATCGAATCCGGTTGGAATCAGGTTCGGATCCGGTGAAAGATTCTGAACAGAATCTGAACCAGATATTCGTCCTGGGGAGAATGGCTTCGAATGGGTATCCGACTCCAAACTGTCCCTCACAACGTCTGCAAGGTCCATTGTTTGTCCGTCAAAATGATACCGTTGACGCAGTTCAATGTCAGTGTAGGCATCGAAAGGATGCAGCCTATCACGGGAAAACACGTGCTCGTGTAACTATTAAAGGACCACAGTATTGCTTCCCAATCCTGCGTTACACCTACCCGCGTTAAGGGGGAGACCTCTATTAACGACTTGGTAAACTACCGCATGCAACTAGTCTCGCGCAGCCAGCCGTTTCGTTCCGCAGTACTGCTACACAAACTTGTTCGATACCCAGCGGCTGGGTGACCGAGACTGTAATCATACATTCTCCAACACTGGGGCGAAAGGCTTAACTACAGTATTGGAGCATGGTGCCGGTGGCGCCGGCTGTCGACAGAAAGATGCAATACCGTGGTGCTTTAAATAGCGCGCCTTGGGTCCGTCCAGTTGATCCAGGCGCATTCTCTATTAAATGTAAAATATGCTTGGAAAGCCGAGGTACTTAACTTTAAGACAGCCTCTGAGGTGTCTTAAATCTAGGGGCGAATTGAATTAGGATACTTTGGGTAAGTATCTTCATGAATCAGACTTAGGTATGGTACATGTACTTATCTTATGTACATACTTTGGTATGGTACTTATACTTAAAAGTCGTTTTGTAAATACCAGGCCAGATGATTTAAACGTACTATAGTGTTATCGTTAACGGTGCGATTTTTGTAAACTTGTGAATATAGAGTTTAGAAATCGTCTCATGAACGGCAATACTAACGTTACATTTATTTTTTACATTACAAAATGTGAGTCAATAATTGCATTAGCGTCCGCGTTATCAATAGAGAGGTTTAGAAATCAAACGAAAACAGTAAACTTTCGACAACGTTATTTTTCATACTGTACACATTCAGCAGATCGTACATCTCATTTTCGGTACAAAGACATTGTCGTTAACGTTTACGTTTATCGTTTGATTTCTAAACCTCCCTATTAACGGAGCGGTTTCTTAAACTACTCTCGAATAAGATCTGCTAAACTCTACGGATAAGTTAGAAAATGGCGAGTACAAGATATACGTCCTTTTTCATTGTCCTAAAAAAGGCAAGCGAGATAAGCCGCGTGCATCAAAGCCAAGCTGTATGTTACCCATAGTAACCTTTCCGTCTCATTATACGTCAGCAACAAATAGAGTGCTTAATTTTTTCTCCAGTAAGAAGCAAGAGGAAGTTTTTTATGCATTACACGCGGCAGAGAACGTTACCGCGACGTCTTATAAAGTTATACTTGAGAGAGAGGAAAGTACGACTAACGGACGTTTGTACTATTACTTCATGTACGACTGTGAGACGAAAAATTTCAGTGGTACTTGCAAGTAAGTACATGTAGATATCTGCACCTTTTTGGTATGCTATGACTGCCTACTATGACTGCCGATTAAATAGCGCGCCTTGCGTCCGTCCAGTTGATCCAGGCGCATTATCTATTAAATGTAAAATATGCTTGGAAAGCCGACGTACTTAACTTTAAGACAGCCTCTAGTCTATCACGTGTCTTCCATATCAGCAAGTAAACAAGCCGCATCAAATCTCTAAAATCTCTTGTTACATCACACACTGATCAAAAGTAGTACAACATCGTTTCTTTCTGGATTTCTCTTATGCCTTTACTATTTCTACATCTGTTTTCAAATATATCTAGGGGGGTCTATGGCAAAACATGCTGTTGGCGCTGTGGACAACAATGAACTTTAGGCCATGGGGCAAGAAAATGAGCTTTCCTTTTTAATCACTGTTTTAATACCATGGTGTTTTCTAAATTGTTTTATCACATTTGTTGTTGTTGTGTATAGCACTTTGAGGTTGTGTCGCAATCTAAGGTGCTATATAAATTATTATTATTACTATTACTATTATTATTATTATTATTATTATTATTATTACATGTATTATTATTATTATTATTATTATTATTATTATTATTATTATTATTATTATTATTATTATTATTATTATTATTATTATTATTATTATTATTATTATTATTATTATTATTATTATTACTATTATTATTATTATTATTATTATTATTATTACTACTATTACTACTATTACTACTATTACTACTATTACTACTATTACTACTATTACTACTATTACTACTATTACTACTATTACTACTAATACTACTATTACTACTATTACTACTATTACTACTATTACTACTATTACTACTATTACTACTATTACTACTATTACTACTATTACTACTATTACTACTATTACTACTATTATTATTATTATTATTATTATTATTATTATTATTATTATTAATTACTATTACTATTACTATTACTATTACTATTACTATTACTATTACTATTACTATTACTATTTCTATTACTATTTCTATTACTATTTCTATTTCTATTTCTATTTCTATTTCTATTTCTATTTCTATTTCTATTTCTATTACTATTACTATTACTATTACCATTTCCATTTCCATTTCCATTACCATTACCATTACCATTACCATTACCATTACCATTACCATTACCATTATTATTATTATTATTATTATTATTATTATTATTATTATTATTATTATTATTATTATTATTATTATTATTATTATTAGATGAAGCAAAATGCTTTAGTTTCGTTCAACATTGCTCGGGACTACATGATTCTTCTTTTATCTCTCAATTATCATCATACATATTAAAAATAAACAATGTTCTGGGTAGCAAATGTGCACATTAATCCTCAGTTAATCTATAAAAGTTCCATGAAATATTCCAGCTTTTACACAAAACCATTAATTTCTTTAATTACCACTAGGTGTCTTAGCCAATCAGAAGCTCTGAATAGGTTCTTTTTTTTTCAAGATGGCAGTCACAGTGTTTGTTGTTTACATATGGTAGAAAGTGAAAATGGGCCTGTAAAACCAATCTCAGAAAGCAGTTACTTGACTATTGTTGAGAGATTGAAAGACTGGAGTGGACTTGATGGTAAGGAACAAGAAATTGCAGCAGAACGTATGACAATATCATCTAATTGCCATGATCATGAGCTAGGATTTTCTGCTACTACATTCTGTACACAATGCGCAGGTCCTACTGGTTATGGATATCATAGGAGGTGTTACTCACGTTTCACTGATAAGAACCGTGTCGCAGGAGCTGGGGCTGAAAGGGTAAATGTCGTCCTGCGTATATACAAAGATTACCCAGCATCTCAATCTTCACTAAAACAATACCCTGGGTGTAGTTCCGGTAGCCGAACATCACCCAGGATCGTAATGTGACACCTGGATTTGAGGCTGTCTCGCCCGTGGTAACGTGACCGCCTGAAGAATGTCATGAACAACTACACTCAACAACTACACTCAACAACTACCGCGGCGCGAGACCGCGAGATTCAACGGGATTTCTAAATAGGACTCGTTCCTAGGCACTGATTGCGGATGCTGGGTGATGTTCGGCTACAGAAACTACACCCAGGGTATTGTTTTAGTGAAGACTGAGATCCTGGGTAATCTTTGTATATACCCAGGACGACATTTACCCTTTCAGCGCAGCTGGGGTACGTGTATCCAAGGCAAGCATATCTGACAAAATGCCTACAACTACAGTAGTTCCTCGCATACCTCGCCGTCAATCCCTGGCTCGATTTTGAAATTTTCTAAGTCCAACAAAGATGTCAATTTTTACCAACAATACATATTAAAGGACCAACGATCTGATACATGTCGCTTATTCAGATATAAATATAATCAATTATTATAATTATAATCAATATAAACCTCAAGCGGCAGAGGTAGAAATTACGAGTTCTAATAATAATGGTGAGTTCTTATATAGCGCTTCACAGCGTATTACGCTCTCTAAGCGCTTCACACATTATTACCCAGCCTATGATTCAGAAACCTTTCTGTAGCCACAGTTTTGCGCACACGATGGACATTTCAGGCCAGTTGAGAGTTACAGAGTGGCGCGGCCGGGGATCGAACCCGCGACCTTCCGACCACGAGTCCACAGCCCTAACCATCATGCCACCGCGCTCCCTACGAACAGCCACAAAGCACTTCAAACTACCTCTGAAAACGATACACCCTCTCGGACGGTCATAGTCTCGGGCGCCCAGACCCTGTATAATGCATAGCATATACGAGGGTCTGGGACAGAGCGACGATTCTGTTGTGACGGTGATTTTATTTCATCACCCGTCGCTGGTTGGCTAATCTGGGACAGAGCTACTCATTCATTCTCATCCGTCGATTCCTCCCATTTGAAAATCCAAATCCGACTGCTGATTGGGCCTGAGAAGTGATCATGTGATCTCATCATGGCGACGACCATAAAATGTCAGTTGGGATTTCTCGACGACGTCTTCCACACGGATTACACAATTCCTGCTTAGTTTTCAGCCTGAAATTGAACTCCAGTAAGTTGTAAGCTGTTTCAGATCACTTCAGCAATCGATTCATTGCCAGATTCAGACATTTTGGAAGGTTGTGAGGTGAAATATAATCCATTAATGGAAGCAACCATCTTATGTCACGTGACCTTCTACAGCATTACCCACAATGCACTGTATTACAGTGGAAATGTCGGTCTGGCCCAGACGTTCATATCACGTAGTTTTCGGAGTGATTGAACGGCTGGGTGTCCGAGACTAGGACGGTCACAGTTGGTTTTACTTGCCACCACGCTCCTGATGAGGAATGATCTCAGCACAGCTGCCAAATGAGAGAAAAAAACGAAAAATAATCTGTTTTGGTACCGAGATTCGAACCCACAACCCTATGATCGATTCGCCAACCACTTTCTATTTGCGCCACAATGTGACTTGCATACAACCACCACAACGACGCCGAACGACAATAAAGGCGCTGTGATTTTGAAGATCCCCATGAGGAAATAAAGCGATCGGAATTGTTGTCATGCAAGCAAGCAGTTTTCGTGGCGCGTGCGGAAGGAGGTCGGCGGATCGGTCAGAAGGTTGTGGGTTCGAATCTCGGTGCCATCACAGATTATTTTTCGTTTTTTCTCATTTGGCAGCTATGCTGAGATCTTTATTGTTCAAGAGCGTGGTGCCAAGTGAAACCACCTGTGACCGTCCGAGAGGGTGCATCATTTTCAGAGGTACTGTACCTGTGGTTTGGAAGTGCCTTGTGGCTGTTTGTAATTTCTAGCTCTGCCGCTTGGGGTTTATATCTAAAGTTCAGCTTTAAAATCGTGTAATGCTTTATCTGTGCGGAGGGTTTGGAAGACCATCGAAGCTGATTACATATTACTCAATTAATAACCCACAAACAACAAACTTTTCGGTTGTTTCCAGAAACAACCAAATAGACCAAAATCTATCTTCAATCTATATTTCAGCCATTTCGGCTTCCGCCATTGGAGAGTCACCCCGGACAATAGGCAGAGGAAAGGGTCATTCAGAATTGAACCGCAAAAATCACTTACAGATATTTATGATAATACTAACTATAAGTTCATAATTGGCAAAACACACGTGTTCCATTTGGCAGACGGGAATGAAATTGGCCTTCAAACACGATTCTGTGACAAGGGAAAGTTTCAGAGGAGTGCGCTGTTTGTAAAAACTACAAATAACATGGGGACGCTAGGATTATATGCTGCAGGGAACTTGTCTTACTTTGCTTTCATAAAGCAAAATAAAGACTAGCGCACATCGGCCTTGCGATTGGAAGCAACTACCGGTAATGGCGTTTCCGGCAACGATGGGCGACTGCCTGGAACCAGCAGCAACTGATCAGATGCTCAAAAAGGTCGATGTACTCGCCGACGGTTGCTTCTTGTCGTCTTCAGTCGCTTCCGATCTACGTGCGCTGGGAAGGAATTTCCTTTGTTTGTGGAGCACACCGGGCCGTGTGATGGAAGTAGATGACCAACAAAATGACTCCCGAGTGGTGTGATGGGAAGACATCGACAATTTCCGTCTTAGTATTCGGAACCATTGCCTGTCCGATGTGCGCGTCCGGGTTGAAGACTGGATTGTGCCACTTGTTGCCGCAATGACCTGTCTTCGTAACCGATGTGGGCGGAACGTGTACATCGATGACGACTGTTGCGTTCCGTTGCTTCCAGTCGCAAGGCCGATGTACGCTTAGCTTTATACGTATCTAAAGTGCGCAATTGAGACTTACCGTTGATTAAATAACACGTTCTCTAACAGTTTGTGTAGAAAACAATGTCTACCATAATAATTGATTCACCTGCTTTATAAATATCCAGGACAAAGTATGGAAACTACTGATCTGGGGTGGTGTTCCCGAAGCCATCGTTAAAACCCCAGTTAACGCATTCGTTATGGCATTTAACGAGACCATAAAGAGAAGGTTAACGATGGGTTCCCGAAGCCAACTTATTAGGTTTTTTTCATGGAGCACTGCTCTCCCAAGCGCATGCTTTCTACACAATTCATATTAAAATAAGGGGTGGACTGAATGAATGATTGACTGTACTGCAGCTGATGTTTCATTGGCAGGAAATTTACTAACCTGGTTCCCTGGGCTCCGACGGTGGCACTGACTACTCGTGCTCCGATACGAAGCGCCACCGTCGGACGCCCAAGGAAACAGGTAAGAAATTACCAGCACATTACACCGGCGAACAGTGGGCATCGCTGGTCAACAGCGCACTAGAGTTGAATGAGTGAGCACATAACCTTTTGTCACCTTAATAATAGGGGCACAAGAAGCGCAGTCCAAAGCAAGCAAAGAGCATAAGAATTCAATTGTGGCGCAGAAGCCTTTTGTCATTTAACGCGCATTGGGGGGATTAGAGCATAGCGTCTATTGTGAGCGATAATTGGCGCACAGCGCGGAGCACTGTATGTGCGCTCTGAACTGGATTGCTTAGTGTATGTCAACAGACTCTGTTCTTTCTTTGTCGACAGAATAAAACTAGGCGTACTGGCGGCAAATCTCAATGCGGTAGGGGTATTTTTAAAGTCGACTGACCCGACTGAATGAGGATGATGTAGCCTACTGTTTTGTATTTCATCCTCTGCTATAGGCAATAAGTGATCCACTCGTAACTCGATTCTACGGATGCAACAGATTTTATCTGGTCGTTGATTCTCGTCCCGGGATTCTCGTATAGCATGTGCAGTCTTTCTTTGTTTATTAATTGTTTCGACAACAACTTAACTTCACAAGCTAACACCAGGCGGCAGCAGCTCCTGGTCAAGCCGGGCAAGAGCGGTACCATACAGACGAGTCCAACAGCGTTGGGTCAGTCGACTTTAAAAACACCCCTATTACCGCATTGAGATACACGCCTCCTAATCGTAAGCAGCCAATCAGACATCGGCCCAGGAATGGACAGATGGTAAACTCTACTACGAAATCACCTTATTATCATATGAATACCGATGAAAGCATGCGCCTGGGAGAGCAGTGCTCTGTGAAAAAACCCTATTGGTCTCTTGGCTCAAAA
This sequence comes from Notospermus geniculatus, assembly GCA_002633025.1. Taxonomy (NCBI): domain Eukaryota; kingdom Metazoa; phylum Nemertea; class Pilidiophora; order Heteronemertea; family Lineidae; genus Notospermus; species Notospermus geniculatus. Next base: position 116,247 of record NMRB01001068.1, on the reverse strand, counting down.
GCTGCTAACGGCGTCGTTGCGGTGTCGCGAGTAAGGATATTTCGACAGTCATTTTTTCAACAGTCAACAGTCAGCAGTCAACAGTCATTTTAGGAACCATGTTTTGCTACTTAATAGAATATAGTTTTATAGTTATACTTTTGCTAAATATTTAATAGAATATGATTCAAATAACAATAAAGACCATATCTGACAGCATTGGTGCTGTTCCTTTTATTTCTTTGTTTCTGATGTTGGGTAGGCCTAATACTTTCATCACAAACTATACTACTCCAATGGGCCACCATATAGGCCTATTTCACAAAAAATGACTGTTGACTGCTGACTGTCAAAAAATGACTGTCGAAATATCCTTACTCCCATTTTACACGTCCTGCATACACATTTACACACTTGCAAACTAACAGTCAGCACAACAGAACAAGATCTTTTTATGCATTGCTTAGACCAATGCATAAAAAATACCAACAGTGCATAAGTGAAATCCCTGAGAGGCAAAATTACTTGTACCATTACATAATTAGGCCTATTATACCCGTAATGCATTGATTACCCACACCGGGCACAGCTATTCCAATATCTTTATTTTTAACGATGGCCAAACGATAGCTCTGACCCTCTCTTTAAAATAACGAATGAGTTAACCATAACGAGCCTTTCGGGAACAGCGTCGCGTATTCTACGATGGGCTAACGAAGCTGTAAGGGATTCGTTACGCTAAAGATTGCTTCGGGAACACCACCCCAGGAAAGGAACTGCAAGATTCCCGTTTGTTTTTACAAAATTACATCGACCATGTCGACCGAAGGGTCGCTTCAGCAGTTTTATAAGGCTTACTGTATTTTGCGTAATATTACGCCGATTTAGCGTAATATTACGCCAAGGGAGAATTCATTATTTTGCTAGCATAGAAGTAGTTCTTGAAAACTCGCGCAGTGATCCCATAACTCATTGAGTTATCCGCGACCACGTGGCTTACGAAGTGAGCAACGTTACAGGCCTCAACATGCTCAATGGGAGGCCTATGATTACTTGTGTCTGTAAATAAAGGAAAATGTAGGCCTAAATTAAAATGAAATTAAGAAAGGAACAAATTGTAGGCCTTGGCTAGTCCATGAGCTCGAATTTAGGACTCAAAAAACAAACTTCCGATTCAGCAACAGTAGGACCTAGGCGTACGGTACGTCCGGATTGTACGCTTACCGGATCAGCCCTCCTCGGCGTCAAGGCCGAAAATGGGCAGGGGCGTCATGTTTTTACGAAAAAACAACGTAGGCTCCTACCAATAGACCTACTGAGATTCACATGTCAGCTATCTTACCCCATCTGTGGTTCTTGCAACAAAACTGCAGAAGAGAGCTCTCACTTAGGGCGATCGCCACATTTTTTGCCTTGAGACCCCAAGATCTACGGTCCCACCAAGTGAGTTGAGCACCACCCGCAAAAACACACTGCATGAATTCTCTGCCGGTATCGCTATATTTACATAGGCCTACCTCTTATGCCTGCCGCTCCATGCATCATCGATCGATGAGCCTGTGCGATTAGGCCTATCCATAATATATACGCATGACGTCATGACGCTACATGTAGACACAACATAGCCCTATTCGCCCGGCAGCACTCGGAAAAATTAAAAGCCCCACTCACAGCAGACGTCGTCATAAGAAATCAATATTACTCAGCGATGTACAAGAGCGGACGACGTCATCACGACACTGCATGCATTGGATGTATGTTTCTGCATAGGCATCGAAAAAGGTACCATGTTTTCCGGTTTTCCCCACAGCATTACGCCAGGCGTAATGATTACGCAAAATACAGTAAGCCGTTTTATAAATCGACTTCGCATTCAATCCATATTCGATAATCGAAGGCCGATCTGCTCACCACTGCGTTATATCGCACATCACCCTTCGAAAAATTGACCAGTCCGCGGCGTATCTTTGCACGATGCCAACTTTACCGGTCGACCAATCGTATTGCATATCGTATATCGGGTCTTCGGCTACCACTGTTTGTACCACGGTTCAAATTTTACAACACCGGTTCTGATTGGCCTCCTCTTCGAGAGGCAGCAGATTCGCCGCGGACGGGTTAATTTCTCGAAGGGTGATGTGCGATGTTACGCAGTGGGGAGCACAGCAGATCGGCCTTCGATTATCGAAGATGATTCAATCCAACAAGCCAATTTACGGCATGTATGTACAGCCTTGGGAAATAGTAAATGGACAGTGAAAATGTTGTTTTTCTCAGAACTGGTTGATAATTGACTGCGGTTTTCTGCATATGATAGACAAATTATCTGACTATAAATGCATAGTGATGACCTTGAATCTGCTGTCATAGAAATTGCCCAAATTTGGCAACATTTTCACTGTCCATTTACTAAATTTCGTGGCTGTACGTTGTTGTAAATGTGAAACCCACGATGTTCGGTCATGGACATTTTTCTACACCTGATATGTTCAGTCATGGACATTTTTCTACACCTGATATGTTGAATATTTCAAATACTACAGGACCAATTTTAACACAGTTTGATTTTTGTTGCAGATGTGATAGAGTGGAACTTTCTAAGAATTTTGGGCTGTGTTTCATCAAAATATGTTGAGTGGTTGCGGAGATATTTGAGATTATCAAACTTTTGATAATGTGAGATTTTCGTGTTTTGTAGGAAATTTTGATGCAGTTAGATAGAAAGTTAACCTCAGAATATGGATTTACAAAATTTTGGAACTTTTTGCCTTATCTTGGCAGAATTATTGCGTATTTTTCAAAGTATCAAAATATTGAAATTTTGAAAAACATACTTACATGTAACTTCTAACCAGTTTCGACTAAACGTTCCAAAATTCATACTTCTTCACTTTTAGGTGAAATTTTTAATTGAAATTTTTTGACGGAAAAGTTGAAATATCTCAAATTATGGAAACTTTGAAAATCTCAAATATCTCAGCAACCACTCAACAGATTTTGATGAAACAAAGTCCATGATCCTTAAACAATTGGTGAACTGAAGGCAGCAATCACAACAAAAATCAGGCAAATCCCCAAGGAGGAATGTGCGCGAGTCACTGACAATTTTGCGCTACGTATGCAAGTGTGCCTGCAATGCCGAGGATGCCATTTGGAGCACATTTTGGAAGAACATAGAATTTCTATACAAACTGACTCAGATGGCTAAAACTTTGTGGGAAGATCATCCACAGACTGAAGTTCAAGTGTACCAAATTTGAAGAAATTTCACGGATCTTTGTAGGATTTATTAACATTTTTACGGGGGCAGCTTTTTTGGGTCACCCTGTATTACGTAAGTCGATGACAAAAACACAAATCATGTCTTCGTCAGCTGGCTCGTTGGCTGAGTGGAGAGATAGAGTGGTGAATTATCAGAAGGTCGACGGTTCAAATCCCGTCTAAATGACTATGATTTTTTCTTTGAGTAGTGTGTAAGAGGTATCCGGAGATGTTGACAGCTATGTTGCCCGAAGACAAATAAGGTGGCGCCTTCCTGGCCTCGTTGGGTCTATCATGTTTTGAGCCTTCGTTTCAAGTGCTTGCAGGGCGTTTGCAATTCTCTTGCTCGTCGCATGGGGGCTTTTTGTTCATACATCTGTAGTACATTTCTGGTATGCTATGACTGCTTATTGTATCACCTGTCTGCCATATCAGCAGGTAAACAAGCCGCAGCAAATCTCTGGTTACATTATGCACATGTAGTCTGTCTTCTGTTTTCCAGCCATTTTGCCTACCGTCATGCGCATATCACTCCGGACACAGGCCCGTAGCAGCCGGGGGGCTGGGGGGTCCAAGCCCCCCCCCCCCCACTTTTTTTACTGCTTTTTTTACCTTGGCCCAAATGTCCATTTCATATGTCCATATTTTTGCTCTCAGATGCCAGGAAAATGCATCTAAAGCACTTAAATTGTCAATTTTTTCCTGGGGGAGGGCCCAGACTTCACTTTCCGGTCCTGACCACCTCCGCCGAGCTACGCACCCAACCTTTCTGTCAATCCTGGATCCGACCCTGCCAGGGACCCCCCACTCATCAGAGGGCTGCTACGGGCCTGGGACAACAGGCAGCGGCGGGCGCCGTTCAGAATTGAACGACAAAAATCCATGACGGATATTTATGATAATATTTATTTTAAGTTCAAAATGGGCAAAAGTAACGCTTCCCGATTTGTTGACGGTAAGGAAATTAGTCTGCAATCGAAGACCTGGAAAGGAGGACACTTTCGGAGGAGTAACCTTTTTGTAAATCAAGCAAAGCACTTTGAGTCGTTTGGTTTAAATGTCGGGTATTCTGCGTGCTTTGCTTTCATAAAGCAAAATACGTCGATGTAAGAAATATCAACCGACGACTGATGGAACTGAAAACTGCCGGTGGATAGAAAAAAACGTTCTGTCCCAGAAAGGACAGCAATACATGTAGTTTGTAATGGAACACTTTTGGAAAGTCAGCCACCATGGCCAGATCACCACTAGAGGGGCCGCTACTACCGTCATTGTTTCTTTGACTTCAAAAGATATTGAATAAACAAATGCACTGGAGTCATTTCTATAGGCACCAGAAACAACAACGATATTGATCGATTTGTTGATAACGCTAACACGTAGAGTATTCTGTTTTAGTCATTCGGTTCAACGTTTAGGGAAGAATTAACCTGATATTTTTATCCCAGCTATAGAGTTCATTCTGAAAGTGTTTTCGTTCGCCGACGTCTGTTTACTGTAAAATGTACCCTACTATGCTCTATCTGAACACATTAACGCTCTGCCCGATGTTTTTTTCAATGTCTGCTGAAAACTAAGTCATGATTCCTTGAAGTAGGTATCAGGCAAGCATTTCGGGGACCTTCACGAGCCACGAGACATGTACCTGCAGTCTCCTAACACTTTGAAAATGCCGTAACATTCAATAGAGTAATTGTATACAATTTAATGAATTTTACTCTTAACGCACTTTTTGACGAAGAGTTTGGTGATGGACGATTATGGATGACGATCTCTTTGGAGGGGAAAAGAATCGATGATTGTTTGATATACCTAATATGGCGGATTTTCTTGGTTTGATCAACAACAGAGTCATTTATGATTGCAACGCCAACAGGCCAACTGAACCTCGGAAGTACATACGGAATTCTAGTACGCATCGACACTAACACTAAACATACATGTATATCATACAGATACTTGCACCTTACTGGTTCTATCGGAAGACATCGAAAAGTTGTGCACAATAGTGGATGCGCCGAAAATCTACGTCGTAATTTGCAATCATTAGGGAGGTTCCGCAAAGCTCCGAATCCCGAAACGATTTCAGGCCTGCATGACGTTACGTCATGACGTCGTTTCTTCGTCGAAAATCTCGGGTGGTCCGACTTTTGGCCTTGTAAACGATGTGACAATCTCTCTTTAACACCACGTCATTACCTTACACTGACATTTTAAGCATTTATTTCACCACTAAAGTGTGCCAAGTATATCCAAATGTGACCACTATGCTCAGGAAAGCCCAAGAAAACATTTCTTGTAAATGAAAATTATCAATTCGCAATTCGAAAACCACCTACGAAGATTTGCGGCCATCCCCGTCAAGACGCAACGAATTTGCACGACGTCACGAATGTCATGCAACGTCATACGTCAAAATGATGACGTCATAATCAAAGATATTCGTAATTCAGAATTCGGAGACCTTGCGGAACCTCACTATTTGTCGGTTCCTCTCCGCGATTACAAATTACGAGATTTTTTCAAGCAGATAACGCCAATAAAAATCCTACTCTTCTGACGTCCATTCTTTGATACCCCTGAAGAAAAATGCTTTGAACCTTATTGACTCAAATCATCTGGAGTTTGTCAAGCATTATTGTTCTTCGGGGATAAAGGTTTTAACTGAAGAAAACTTCCGCTGTTCGGAAGACAAAGTTCTGCAGTCCAATGCTTTGTGACCACAAAAAATGTCGACTGCACGTCTTCAACTGATAAAAATAGTATTATACGTAAGACCTCGATTACATAGAGCTATACCAGTGTTATATCTAGGCCATTTTAGAGTGGCGCCGCGCCATGCCCCCGAAAGGGGGCGCCATTGTGCCCTTTTTTAACCCCCTAGGGCGCCATGCCCTAAAACTAAAAAAAAAAAAAAAAAAAATATTTTTTTTTTTTAGTTTTTAGTACCCCCAGACCCTTCGCCATGGTCCCTTTTAGTCATATCACCTTAGAAACTGGCTTAAATTGGCTGTTGACTGGAGTTATAGAGAGCTTTTTAGCTTTTCAAATTCCGTTAGAAGAAATGTCGCGAATGAAAAGTGGCCTTTTCTAGGTTGAAGTGCCCTTTTCACAAAGTTTGCACCATGCCCTTCTGAAATCCTAGATATAACACTGTATACGCTATTCGGTATTCTAGGCACGTTTCGTAGGGCACGCGTATAGTTTGAATCGAGCAAGGTTACTGCCATGAGTGGTTTACATAAGACTAAACTATTCTGAGGGCACGCTATTTGCTTTTTGTTCGTATTGTGCACGTCCAATTTTGCACCGTATACCGAATACCGAATACCGAATAGCGTATAGCTCTATGTAATCGGGGCCTAATGTTTTGCTCTCATGTGTAATAAGCTGTCTCATCGTTATTTCCGTGGATATTAGAATGCATCTTTCTAATCGTTGGCAACAAACGATCACCATTTATATCATCGGCATTCCTCACAGTTCAGGGACATGATACGTCTCATTACTGTCGGTTGTTTCAAACTAAAATGAAGCAGAAACAATAACAAAGTAAAGATTGAAGATCACCATGTGTATGTTTATGTGCGTGTGTGTGTTTGTGTGTGCATGTATATGTGTTCATAAGCCTACATGTGTCTACATATTGTATAGGCTATGCGTTTTACTTCCGCCCTTCGAGTTATTCTATGCGGCGATGATTGCGTCAGTAGTGGTTTCCTTAAGACGGCCATGTTTAGCGCAGGATTCGGACGGAATACATTGCCCTTTTAAGGGTAGTTCCGCGCTAGATTCGCACAAACACGAACTCCGATAACAAATGACCGCATAGATGAATGACTGTTTATGGATCCTATAAAGAAAAAGCTCTCACCTCTCAAAAAAAGTTCCAGAACTGGCCAGTTTACCTGTGAGGGTCGTACAAGCAACGGGAGTTGAGAAAACTGGCCAAGCTGGTGCTTACTCCGAGAGGTGCTCTGCCCGTCAAGAATTGTGCAGGAAATAACCTATCCAAAGATACTCAGTTGTCACCCTGAAACAAAGCAGATAAAGGCCTAGTAACATGAGTAAGAAAGTACGAAAGAAAACGGCTGCATATCTATAGGGCTCTGGAAAAATATTAGACCGCCTTTGTTATTTCCACTCATGTCCCTTTAGATACGCCCCCACCAAAAAGTCTTATTCATTGATTAATGCGGGTGGTCCGCTGTGCGATTTTGGCAAGGGTACGCAACCCCGTTGCAAGCCAAAATCGCAACAGTGGATTTGCCGCTCTAAAGCCCAGGTCACAATGTGGCGACTTAGGCGGGCGAATCCCCGCGAACTAGAATGAAATGGTCCATGGCCCATGAACATACCCCTTTCTCATTTCTGTCATTAAACTATTATGTCCAAAGGCTGAGCAAATGGTCCATGGACCATTTCATTCTAGTTCGCCGGGATTCGCCCGCCTAAGGGCTGATTCATACTCGCTTGCGGACCGTCAAGCGCATGAAACTGATCGCAGGTTTCCACGACGTGAATGTGCACACGCAGTGAAATTGATCATAGTCGGCGCAAAATCCGGACGGAGTATGAATCAGCCTTAAGTCGCCGCAGTGTGACCTGGGCTTAAGCTACGTTTAGCTGACACGCAGAATGCGGATTGCGGAATGCGGAAAGCGGAACTGGAAGCGGAAAATGCAATGCATTTTCGCAAACAACATATCGCTTCCGCCGGGGATTCCGCATCCCTATACCGCATTCCGGATGTCTGGTAAACGCAGCTTTATGCCACCCTTGTTCCATACTTACCACCTTGTACAAACAGGGCTTCAGCTGCAATTATAAGCGTAAAGTCCCGAAGATAATTTATAACGCTGCTCGCAGAATGTATGTTTGATTGGACGCGATGCAACGTGGAACTGTCTACACATGTCTTCCTTTTACTAGTAGTCTGAACTTTTGACCACCGGTTCATCAGCACACCCACAGTCGAAATGAGAGTGAATAAAACATAACTATCACGCTGAATGGCTGGAATTGCTAGTACGATCACAACCCCGTGATGGAATTAATGAGTGTGAAACTGACCCTACTTTGGGTGTGCTTATGAACATAATGAACCGGTGTTTTAAACTCGAGCTTAATGTATGACTTATCCGGCCAGCACGGCCAACCTGTGAACCACACGAATTATTGACTATACACGATCCAGGCCAAGTTATAAATGGCCTAGTGATGGTTACATGTTCACTATAAATCGTTTTAGGCCTGGTGAGCATCGTAATGGATATCCCGCGGAAAGGGTCAGTTTCACTTTTGTCGACTTGTAAATGATGTCAATTAAACATAGGTCTTCTGTGGAACAAAACTGCGGTCTGCCGTTGAAAAGAAACTCACAAGTGATTGTAGCCCTGACTAGGCCTTTCATAACTTGGCCTGGATCGTGTATAGTCAATAAATCGTGTGGTTCGCAGGTTGGCCGTGCTGGCCGGATAAGTCATATTATACAGTATGTTTGACTTTGTTGGAAGACATGTGTTGTATCGTCTGGACAGGCTCATTCAACAGTCTTCAACAGCAACAACCTGTTTGATGAAGAATAAACATGCTTATTCTTATTCAAAAACACGCAACATCAAACCTGAAGTTGTATCGTGTAGACTCTGCTAGCAATTTAACCAACATAATTATTCAGTACATGTACCTTTAGAAACCCGTCTCTATTCCATAATCAGTACATACAAAATGATTGGCGAGTTTGTGGAAAATGAGTGAGTCAACCAGATGTGGTCTAATAATTTTTTTCCAGGGCTGTACTTCAATCGAGTTCTACGAACACTCTTTTACTCTCCGTTCATATTTCGCCGTGCTTTACCGTACCGCGAAACGTGGCCACATGGTCTCCTGTCAGTGCATGTCTGACAACATTTGCCAAAATGAACAGGAAATGAATCAATTTTGGTGCCCTTGATAGAGATGGAGCGGTGCCTTCTTCGGCGACCAGCATTTTGTAATAACCGAAGCTTGAAAAAATTTTCGTTGTCCCTTTAACGTCGGCGAACGTCAACACTTTTTTGAATTGAATACAGTGTGACTTAAAGCCATACAATCACGAGAGCTACCGTAGCCGTCGATTTAAATTTTGGTTCGAACACTCGTTGAAAAAGTCACGTGAAAGTGGCATGCTTCCATGTGAAATAATCTGACTGATGATCGACTCTGACCACAACACTTGTTTTTCGTCATCTAACTTTTGCTAAGAAACTTCTCCGCATTTTTGTTCGAACAAAAATTTGAATCGACGACTACGGCAGCTCTCGTGATTGTTTGGCTTTAAAGTCACACTGTATTCAATTCAAAAAAGTGCTGACGTTCGCCGACGTTAAAGGGACTAGGAAAATTTTTCAAGCTTCGGTTATTACAAAATGCTAGTCTTTCTTGATAAATTCCCACCGTCAAATGTCGGCGAACGTCAACACTTTTTTGAATTGAATAGAGTGTGACTTTATAATAGAGCCATACAATCACGAGAGCTACCGTAGCCGTCCATTCAAATTTTGGTTCGAACACTCGTTGAAAAAGTCACGTGAAAGTGGCATGCTTCCATGTGAAATAATCTGACTGATGATCGACCACAACACTTCGTCAACCGAGAATTAACAGGGTCTAACTGCATTTTTAGCTTGACCTAAATTCCCTGTGCTTTTAGTCCCTTATAAACACAGGAAGTTAGGGTCAAGTAAAAAATGCAGATAGACCCAGTTAATTCTCGGTTGACGACTTGTCACTCCATCCTCAAATGAGAAAGGAATTTTCACTGCTCTTGAGCCACGTGTTCCAAATTAACTGAAGTGATTAGATTGTGTACACAAATGCTGATCAGTGTCACCTTCCTGTCAAAGCCACCCTTGCTTACCAGTGATGGATGAGGTCACTGTGCTATCATGGCTCTGAGAAACATGTGTTTATAACATAAAAAAACAGATCCCTTTGCAATGTGTTTCTATGCTACTCTCAGGCCTACTATTCCATGTATTGGTGTGTATCAGTCTTAATGTTTTGATGTCAGAAATAAAAGCCTTCATGTTTTGGTACAAACTTCGTGCTCCTTACATGGACCAGTCCCCATTCCCCAGAGAGACCATATTTCCACATGATCAAATTTGAAGTACGCATGTCGAGTAGGAGTTCCGCGCGAACTGCAAATCGAGTTCCTCGAGTTGTTGAAAGATGGCGTGTGCTGGTCATGTCAGTACCAAATGATGAAAACCACCAAATTTGTGTACAAAAGATGATAAACATGCTAAACAGTTGTAAATGAGGTTTGTTGGCCGAAAGAACTGATTGGTCGAGTTGGATCCTCCTCCCATCGAGGGTTAAACCCGAGCGACGAATTAGGTCAAATATGACGTCAAAAGAGTAGCTACCCGAGGAATTTATGGAGTTCGGCTGCGACTCGACACAACCGAGTTACCTCGGGTTCCAGTCGAACTCGGCCTTGGATGTACACCGGTCACAAGGGGGTATTCGAAAAACATGGACTATGGATCAATGGACTCTGGATTACTGGACTGCGGAAACCATGGACTGACCAGTCCTAAACACCTCACTGACATACGACGCCTGCCTGTGTAGTGTATCGAAGACGTCATCGCGAATAACGCACCAGTGCATGCATATAATAGGCTACTTAACTGAATTTTCATAACTGGTTGAGAAAAATGCCTTTAATTTGCTCGGGAAGAGACGGCGAAAAGCCTAGCTAGGCTACTCTCCATGCACCTATTTTGACCCGCTCGCCCGGAATGTGATCTGGTGATACCATCACTTCCGAACATTCTGTTTATTAGCTAAATGAACATTCGATAAAGCTAGGAATCAGATCGGACCGAAATTGGGTGTCATAGGTCATTTGACCTAGCGGTATATGTGTACCAAGTTTCAGATCAATAGCCCCAGCGGTTACAAAACGTGCCCTGCTAACGGACTACGACGACGACGACGACGACGACGGACGACGGACACCGCGTGATGGCTATAGCTCACAACTGAGCTAAAAATAATGCCTTTAATTTGCTCGGGAAGAGACGGCGAAAAGCCTAGCTACACCGAAAAAAAATCCTAATCATGTTGAGTACCTTCGGGGTACTCGTTTTGTCCGTGAGATGAGTAGAAAGGTACTCATATTGAGTAGAAAGATACTCATAGCTCGTAGAAAGATAGTCATAGCGAGTAGTAAGGAACTCCAAATGCAGCTCCTTGGCCCGCTGAGTACCCAATGAGTACCGGTACCCGATTACTACCTTTCTACTCATCTCACGGGCAAAATGACTGATGAGTCGTCCAAAGTACTCAATACGAGCCGGAATTTTTTTTCAGTGTAGGCTACTCTCCATGCACCTATTTTGACCCGCTCCACGGAATGTGATCTGGTGATACCATCACTTCCGAACATCCTGTTTATTAGCTAAATGAACATTCGATGTGACCCGACAGCACACGGTGATGACAAATCTCTCAAGACTCAGCTCCTAATTTCTTGTCGGAGAGAAGGTTTCCATTCCAGGCGGCGTATGTCAATGAAGTTTTTATGACTGGTCAGTACATGGTTTCCTCAGTCCAGTAATCCAGAGTCCATTGATCCATAGTCCATGTTTTTCGAATACCCCTCAATGTGTACTCCACTCTGAATGTCCTTTCAATACAAAAACATTAGATATAACTGAGAAAAACTTGTTTTTCAAAACGATAAAAAGTGGTCAGCCGCCATGCCGAGCCAAGCCATCTTTCCGACAGCCTCTATGTAAGATGAACGCTGATTGGTCAAATTCCCAAATTGACAGCGTTCATCTCACATAGAGGCTGTAGGAAAGATGGCTTGGCTGGGCATGGTGGCTGACCACTTTTATGGTCAATTCTCCCTCTTTGGAAAAAAGTCTCCCTGCTTTTTAGGAATGGGGGACTTTTATTTTCCCTATTTCAAAAACCTGGCACCAACCCTGACTGCTCGATAATACATGTAATTCTCGATCAGTCAACTCTGTCTTAGCTCCCAATTACAATATCCAAGGGCGGTCTTTCAAATTGACTGGGAAGTCAATTTCTAGTTATCTGTGTTATTTATAGGACTTTCTGCGTCCATGGTACAAATAATGTCACGTTCATACCACGAAGGGCTAGTGCGCTACAGCCAAAATAGAATCTGGTACCGAAAATTGCACTGTCACTGCACATACAGGTGTGGGAATTGGAGTTTTCGGTACCTAATACTTTTTTTCTCTAGCTCACTAACTCTTTGATGTACAATCTCCAGAATTCACGAATTTTCGACCCCAACCGGGGTCTTTTTCAAGTGGAACTTTACAGTCTGAAACTGGCACAAATCCAAAAGTAGCCTCGTGTGACGGGACGGAATTTAGTGCAAAAATATCTAAGTTGCTATCAGCCCTTGTTGCCTAATTCTGATCTTGTACTTTTACCAAAGACCTTGACCCAAGGGGCACACAGTTACACTATTGAAAAAAATGACATGCCTTCTTTCAGAAGTATATGCCAGAAAAACCAAGCTGTGACGGTACGGAATGATAGAAACACTACAGTACACATCACAACATATTGCTAAATTCTATCAAGCATAAATGTAACAGCTAAATTTTTTGAGGCTTTTTAGGAATGTCCACTTGTTGCCCAGAGAGTGATGAGAGAAAAATATGCCCCTACAGTAAGGTCTTATCTTGGGGGATGAAAAGAAAACAAGGGGCACTGTGACGGGACGGAATGTGATGGGACGGAAAAATGTAACAAGAGTCAGAGAGTAGGTAAACTTTGAACATTTCTATTTCAACATAACGAAAATACAATCTGAACTTGTTTAACGGTTGAAATATGGAAACTACATAACTCTGGACGGTTGAATTCACTTAATAGGCTAACAGAACACTGGGCGGTTTGATAAATCCACTTCATAATCCGCAATTCACTGCATCCACAGTGAAACACAAATAATTAACTTCAGTGTAGGCTTAACTCCACATTACGAAAATATGAAGTTAAAATGTATGTTTGCAACTGTACCATCAGTATTTTGATACATTCTGAACGAACACTAGCTTCCTTAACTCAAAGGTTCACCTTTAGCTACATGTATTGTTTGCAGGGTGGAATACAAAAGCTTAAAGTGGACCTTAGAGTTAAGGAGGCTTCTAGAATACAGACCATAATCTAAAAAAACACCAACATACAGTATTGAACATTGAACAAACCATCATCCTGAACAACGGTAACTTCACAGTTTGTCATTCATGTTGTGCAAGATTTTGACCTCAACCAATTTACATGTAGCTTGCAAACCTCATCTGAGCTTCATCAGAAACCTCCTGCAGTATGCAGAAGTTTCTGACTCCCGAGTTGGAGCAGGCCAATATTCTGGGAGTATTTTGCCTACTACATCTGCTTTCACCAACCAGCACCTTTCATCAGTATGTGGCCAGTGAAAAATAGTTTTTGGCCCGCATGGGTGCATGAAAAGTACTTGAACTTCGTTTTCCTTTTCTGAGATTTGTTCAACAGTGGCAATCCACCACCGATCTTCATATCGACCAATAATGAAGTCGTTAACTGAGAGTTCTTTGACAGACTCAATGGACACAATTTTCTCACTGCCATGACTCGTTTGACCTGCTGCAGACTGTAACAAATTTCTGTATTGGTACTGATGAGAGGTCATTGCCATTTCATTTTCAATGCTGAATTGACTGTTCTTGAAGAATTGCAGGAGAAAACACTGTTCATCATCATCTACAGTCCTGCTAACATGGTGCGCCTGCAGTGTGCCTGGTATAGCAGTGACACTATTTTCAGCAAGGTCTGGCATTTTGATATCATCCTTCGGAACAAACAGTGTTGAAATCCCCTTGACTCTCTCATTGGCATACTCAGCAATTTTTTTTTGCATCTGAAATCACAACTTTTTTGCTGTAACATCTGCGTAAACTGACTTTTTCACAGTACCTCCAATCCCATCAACAGGACCTTTCCCTTGATGAGATTCAAAGTAATTCCAAGTGATAACAATATCTCTAGGATAAAGACCCAGCAGAGCAAAGCAATACCTGCTCTTAAATTGAGCCCGACATCCATCTGACCAGAAATGAACTGCCTGTAAATTATCAACTTGTTTCCTGGTCTCATCTATCAGTAGGTTGTTGAAATGATGCGCAACATATTTGGAATGTTCCATTTCATCAGTGACAAGACAGAAACGTTTGGATTCAAGCTTACCATCAGCTCGGTACCAAATGCATGCTGTGTAAATCGTAAGCTTTCTTGTCCGAAGTAGGCTTTCTGAATTGCATTTGCCTGTTTATTTGTGTAATTTTCTGAAAAGTCTGTTTGAATAATAGCCTCATTTGGACTCACAGAAGCTTTCAGCTGTTTCAGTTCAGCGTGCTGACGTCTGTTGTTGTAATTATGTCTAGCAAAAAACTTCACCTGGTTTGTGAGTTCAGCAACAGCTTCAGGACCACTAATGACAGTGCTTTTCTTTTCTGGCCATTTTTCACCATTGACCCATTTGTAAAACTGAACCTCTTCCTTAGCAGCTACTTTCTGACAGACACTTTGGAAAACTTCACTATCAACACCACATGCATCATGGAGACCATCAACACAACTTACATTCATTGGATCTAAACACAAAATTCGCTCTAATAGCTGGACTCCGGAATTTGGAACAACATCTGTCTCATCAATACATTTCAACCCCTCAAGCAACAAGTCCATGTTCTCACAGTACTCGCAACAGCAGCTGGTCTCAGGCATGTCATGCAAATATTTCAAGTGCTTCTTTGTCTTAATAGGTATGTATCAAAACTGAACGTACGAAAACGAAAAATGAACCTATGATTAAGTTGAACATGTAACACTGAATGTGATTGGTCGCCCGCG